>JANSTR010183483.1:0-16012 GCA_025434805.1 Antipathozoanthus remengesaui | reverse complement strand
ATGAGGAGGGGAGGGGGGTATTTGGACCCTGCAATAATTTTCAAAATATTTGTCCTTTGGATTGAAATTTACTATGGATGATATTTAACATGTAAACTCTTAATCAAGTACAAAATTGTTGTTGTTAATTAGTTTCCATGAGAACTAAGATCAAAGACATTGATGTCAATTTCGCTACTCGGCCACCAACTTGGATTTGCAAAAATTTAATTCATTGCTAATTTTCCGTTTATTGCGTTACAAATCATGCAGAAACAAGTTGTATTAGCTTACAGTTACAAAATAGACAATAAAAAGAGAAAATATTGAGTTTAAATGTGTTTTTTCTGCAAAATGTGTTATTTCCGAATTACAAACTAATTAATGTCAAAAAGGTGCAAAAACCTAGGGGGAAGGATCGAAATACCCCCCTCCCCCAATACATTTAAGGGTTAATCATGAGACCAACTTCTTACAACACTGCCTACCTTCTTAGCTTTTTTCTCAAATATTTCCTTTCTCTTTTCTGCGATAAGCTCTGCCAAGCTGCTATGTCTCCGGTCAGAAAGTCTCACTTCCACTGACTTGGTACTGCTATCAGAAGTCTTCTGCCCTGGCCCTACCTGCTCTAACAGATTATTTACCCTTTCAGCCCCAAATTCTCCTAAACTGTCTCCATAGCTTCCTTGAAAACTGGTTGTAAGATTTGATCTTTTCATCTTATATACAGTGTGCTGTATATGATCTGACAATTGCTTTATTCTCCTAATGAAACTTATTATGTGTGGGAACTGTAAGGAGAAGATATATACTGATAAACTGGATGGGACTAAAAGGTTTAACTTAACAGTAAAATGGAACCTATATGCAAAGTGTCAAAATGTAAGTAAAGTCAGAATAATTTTCATTAGTAATTATTTTGATCTTTCAAAGGAAACCTGCAGTGAAAAATACATTACTGACCAAATAAAAGACATTGCTGCACTGATTTGCAGTGTGAAATTTCAGGACTGAAAACTGTTGCATAAACAAGAACGGAATAAAACTTTTTGGTGTTTTGCCAGTATTTTGTCTATGGATGTCGCGATCTTGAATTTTGACGTCACTGCGCTCAGGACCAGAATTCCCATGTGTATTAATGTGGTCTTTGCAGCCAGGTTGTTCTCATAATCATATCAAAATGCCAGAAATGGAAACATTTTTTCTTTCACTATGATGTGACCCCTTTCAGTTTCAAACCAAGAATACTCGTCGATCCCGTCTCGAGCGCAGAGACATGCAATTCAAGATGGTGGCTTCCATCAACAAAATACCAAAACGTTTGTGCTTCGTTCTCTTTTATGCAACGGTTTTCAGCCCTGAAATTTCACATGACAAATCAGGTCTTTCAGTTGGCCGGTAATGTATTTTTCAACGCAGGTTTATAAATTATATCAAACTATATCTGAGAGTTAGATCATCAGTCTTTGAAAGCTAACTATCCCTGACAAGCAATGAACTGGCTGTTTAATAATTTGCTATCATGACACATTGATCTTCATCTATAATAATTCACACTGTTCAACACAGCATTAACCTAGTACCTTTACTATCATCCTGTCCTGCCTTACCATGCTCCGGTCCATGAGTACGTTCCCTGTCTGCCTGATCTTCAACTTCACTGTCAGATGTTGCCCCCGCATTATGACTCAGTTCTGACTGGTCTTGGCGGTCCTTAACAACATCATAACTACATCCTCCCTCCACATTACTCTTTCTTAATGGATTATTTTGTTGTTCTTTATTTGCACTATGTCCTGTCTTTTCATTTAGTGCTCTGATATCCAGATTGTACCCTCTCTCACAAACACCTTCCTCCATCTCTAAGACTATCTGTTTGCACTCCGCATAATCACACTGAAGCTCACTACAACTTTCTCCTGCTCGGTTAAGTATCACGCCAAAACTCAGCAATGATTTGTCACGACTTTCTCCTGTCTCCACCAAATCATATTCATGTTCAAATTTACCATGGCTTCCTCTGGTCATACTGAATTGTATTTCATCACCTGTGTCAAGACTCTGTACAGTCTTCTCAATAGCTCCCTCTGTCTTGACCAGCTTGTCTTCACCATGTTTGATTGGCAATTCTCCAGTACTTTTTCCATAAACAGATAGAGTACTAATATAGTTGCAAGAGGTATTCTTAATAACAGTACTTCCAACAGAGTTATGACTACTTCTGTTGCATTCAACCTTTTCATGCTCTACACCATTCTGTCCTAGTATATGAAAACCTGCTGAAACTGTGCCAAGACCGTGCCCGGCCTGGTCAAGACTCCCTTTTCCTTCGGATTGTTCATATCCACTGTGACCATGTGTGCTATCTGTACAACTATCTGGAACTTCTGCTGTCACAACAAAACTCTTTATTGCCTGAATAAATCTTTTCTCTATCTCACTATGTTCTTTACTTCTTCCTGCCTGACCTTGTTCTTTGTGTGTTACAGGGCCTGCAATATCAAGATGTTTTATGCTTGTTCCTGCCTGACACTGTGCTTTGCTTACTGCTGGGGCTACCATATCAATATGTCTGATCCCCAACTCTTCTAGAGAATCTTGTTCAATAACACCAGCAAAGTTGGGTATGAACTTCTCTCTAATGAACTTCCAACCAATCCCATGCGAGGATGGGCTGGGGAGACTCCATTCCTAATTGAACATGGCAGCAGTAAATCTATTTAAATCTCCTGTAAAGCTCCAGCAGTGAGTAACATGATCATGACCACAGAAACACAACATGAAAAGTTTTCATAAGTAATTTGTATATTTACCTAGAAGGTGTGAAGTAACCTTCCTTGATACTTTTAATAATAAATATAATAGATAACTTTAATTTTAAGTGTTCAAAATGATTTTGGCATTGATTATATTTTATCCATGTATAAGTTGAATATCATTCTTGAAGTCAATTTGTGGAGTTAAAGGTTTGATGTATACAAGGAAAAATATGGTGACAAGCACAGAATTCACTGATAGGACATTAATGTAACTACTGGGTAGTTAAACAACCTCATATTCCACTGTAAGTTATGCTATTTAACAATCTTGGAAGTCATAAAGAAACAATAAAGTTTACATACAAATTCAGACTTGGGTAAACACAATAGTTGTTAATTTCACCCCTATACTGTAAATACCCTGATAACAAGTTTATATACTGTAAAGTATCACAACAAATACCTCAAACACTGGCCAATTCTGTGCCATTGAAACTCCATGATTGTGTGACCACCAGTCAAGGTCATGTTGGGAATCAGCCTTTTGGAATGTCATTAGCATGTTCACAAATAGCCCTTTTAATCTAGAGACAAAAACAAGGACAGTTACCAAGTGAGGTGATACACTATCTGTTTTGCAGTAAATAACATTATTCAGTTGAACTTTATGAAAAAATTCTGAATAATTGTATTTGAATTAGTTGAAACACTTAGTATTCACTGATTCTAGCTTTCAAGACGTGAAAACTGTCTAGGGTCATTTTAGAGGGTTCAACAACTCGTTTAAAAGTTAAGATAGCTTTGGCTAAATATGTTAAATCAAACTTCATGCAGGGTCCAAAATTGCACCTTCCTGGTCGCCAATGCGACTAAATATTGAGAGCTGGCTACCAAAATTTCACAACTGATCGCCAGCTGGCGACTTAGTTGAACTTAGTGTATTGAGAGAAATTGATTAACAAAAAAATTCAGAGCCGTTCTTTAACAATTTATTGACTGACTTTTTATCTTGGCTATGTCTTTGAGATACACCTGAAGTAAATTTCTCGCTAAATAATGTATAAACTCCCAAACAGCTGCGATCAACACGATTCGAACATTGCCGCCATGTTGTTTTCCTCAGCGGTTTTCCCTATGACGCTATTGCGGGCGCGCCAAGCCATGTGCTTTCTTTCACAATGAATATTAATTCAGGCAATGTCGTCTTGAACTGGCGATCATAACGTCGTTGTTTTGTGGTATAATTAACCTGTTTTTGAGCATATGATGGCTAAAAATACACTAGAACAACAAGTGTTTCGTTTTTTAAGTGTAAAAGGAAAGTCAATAAAAAAAATTGGCGACCAGAAATTGCCATCTGGCAACTAAACCGTTTGGTCCGGTCGCCAGCTGGTGCCAACGTAAAAAAGTTAATTTCAGACCCTGCTTCATGAAGTATAAAATCCTGTAATTTAAACACAAAACAATGCCTCATATTACAATTATATTCAACAGACCACTGAGGTTCGTTCACTTGGGAATCTGTGGTATACTAAAGTTAGAAAACTCACACTTGTTGCCAGTGTAACTCTGGTTAGTACTAACTTGTCTAGAGCTGCAGGTAACGAGCGATTGTTTTCAACAGGAGATATTCTATCTTCATGTCCTCCTATACATCACACTGTTGTTCATAGATAAACTATAATTTCTCCTAGGACTGTGGACAAGAGTATATCCTCTGTAGCAAGTCCATAACTTCGCTTGTGTGCATTCAGATTTCTTCTTCAACTGAAATGTGGTTGACTGCATTTACACTGGAGATGTTTGTATACATAAAAAGGCTAAACATCTAATAAAAAGACACCAATGTTGTTTTCTGTTCAGTCATCGCATGCTAAAGTCACTGACTTAATTAATGTACTACATTTTCAAAAACACATCACAGATCTGATGGCGGAAGACCTGGCACTATGTAGAAGATCATACATACATGCACATACCAAGCAAATCTCAAATTCAGCTGGCTGCAAGGAGCCCATCTGAAATCAAATAGGTCGCTGCTTGTTTTGCTCACAGCAAGTACTATTGGATACAGAACCCACTGGTGGCACAGACAAATTAAACCCTGGTTTATTGTCATTTAGACAAGTTGGGAAAAAATTCAGTAATAAATTGAAGTATCTTTATAGACCTGGACAAAGAAAATATTGTTCCTATATCTCTCACTGTATAGACTGAGTGAAGCAAGGTCTGTACAAACAACTGAGGGCAAATTATTTTCCTGCACAGACCGAGCAAATAATGAGGTTATTAAGATTTTTATAGGATGGCTTGCATATTTGTTTAATTAATCAAAAGCAAACTTAATTTCTAAATGTGCAGGTTCGCTGCTGGTGAAAAGTCTGTACAGTAAGTTATCGACTTCAGTTTCAGCCAATCATAATGCAGGCTTGATATGTTGCTGAATTCTCCTACACTGTCTGCATAGCTTCAATATAAACACGTTGGGAGAATTTACTTGTTATACTATAGTTTGCTGCATGATGGATTGCTTCAGTTCATTCTCACAACAAAACAACCTATCCTTTGTAGATAATGTAATGAGAAGATACATGTTGATAAACTGACTGGGAATAAAAAGATCATCCTGAATAAATATTATAACTTCTTGACTCTAAAGCCTGGTCCCATATGATCTGTAATGATCAGCGACGGTCTGTGGCACATTCAGTGAGACTGTCTGCCTCATATTAGACATATGGGAACATTCGACATTGGTGACAAATGATCTGGGTGATTGGGAGAGTAAAACTTGGTTCTACTTTCCTGACCATTACGATCTCACTGATCGCTACATATTTAATGGAAATGCTTGTCTGGGATGGTCTGCGGCAATCGGCGACATACCATTGTTCCTATTGGAACATGTGTCAGTGACTGCCCAATCAGAATTAAGAAAAAAAGTTTGCTGCCATTTTCGGGTCTTACTAAGGCTTATGGAAATTCGGGTCTGCAATCGCCAACAATTATATGGAAAAACGTATGATAAAATCAACAGAGGGTTGACGAAAAGCTTTCTTCCAAATTTATGGCGCGGAAAATTGTTGTCTATAGTTTTTTTAAAAACCTTTTACTTAGAATTATATGGAAACACTTACAAGTGTGTGGAATCAGTTGCTGATCATTGCCGATCGTTACAGATCATATGGGAACCAAGCATTACCATAAATAATCTATTTTTAAAATGTCTACTCTCTATTAAAATTTATTATAATTGATTTTTAGTTTGACACCTCTTTCTATTAAACGCCCCATATCTAATAAATGCACCCTAAATATTCCAATTTTATATCAAAACGTCAAAGATTTAAAAGCACTAAAGCAAGCGTGAAATCGAAGAACTATTGACTTACAAATCTTCAACATTTTCACTGTTGCAACAGTTTATACTTGACATTGTGTTGACAAACTGCACTAATCGCAGGTAGTTTTGTTGGCTGACAAACGTTTCTTGATATAAATATTTAAAAGCCTGAATTTCGGGTAAAATTGCCCTGCATGCAAAAACAGTAAGTGATATTTTGTTAAAGCAAGCAGCGATTGAAATTGTTGAATTTCCGGCTGTGCTTGCAGGAAACAGACACCCTGGAGACTGCACGAAAACCACAAAACAAAACTCGTCAATTTCCACAGGTTTCTGTTTCACGAATGATGCATGAAGCTTGTAATTAAATGAAAAACTTATCTATACATATGCAAAATCTTTCAGTTTCCAAACAGATCTTTGCTAAAAATAAAACGATTCAATAGTAATATGCAAATTAATTACAAAAACAATAAAATTATATATAGAATCTTGGCAAAACGACGGCAATTTCGACGTACAAAAGAATTCGTATTTAATAGAACAAAATTCAAAGTTCTACTTGCTACAGTTCCTTCTGGAAATTCCATATATATCAGTTAAAATAGTGTGATATGATACAAAATAAATGATTCAGTGATGACGGTGTACAAATAATTGAAAGGTGTTTGTATTCAAATCCTCAATTAGAACTGAAAGTCGAATTCAAAGGACATCAACAGGTAATAATCGAAAGTTTAAACCAGCTCTAAATCATACTTACTCGTCACTTTCCGAGATATCCAGGCAGTTGTGATATTCAAGCAAAGTGTCTCTAAAGAAGAGAAGCCGTTTTTCCTCGAACTCTTGACATTTATTAAATTCAGTAATCATGTCCGTCTCGTACGTGGAATTATAAGAAGAAATATCATCCAATCTGTCTTGGTATTTCACACGACATTTCTCCATTTCTTTTTTCGCCTTTTCGGCAGCATCTTGAATTTTCTTGTATTTGTCTGGCGTGATTTCGCTGTTGCTGTTTGCATCGGACTCCAATTTCAAAGCTTGTTCAGTATTCTTAGACGCGGCATGATACGCTTTCTTTGACTTTTCCACCTTCATTCGACGTTTCGCCCATGGTTTTTGAGCTCTAGCAAAACCCTCTTCAGCTTCCTTAGTTTCCTTCCACTGAAATATCGCTTTGTGATAACTTTCGCCTTTCCATTTTTTAACCCTGTCGTGCACGTTTCCCATCAAACGATCCCGACATTGCAAATGGATTTGAGATCGCAATTCCGCTTCGGTGATCGTCCCGAGCATTGCAATCTCTGCACTGCCATATTCCGGCCCCGCATGAATGAAATCGTCCCATTTCTTGGCCCAAACTTTAAGCTTATTCGCATATTTTGCTTCAATTTCAGCTCTTTCTGCAATAAGTTTCATAAACTCATCGCAGAGTTTTGCGCCGTCGTCAATTCGCTTCACTGTTCTTTTGTAATTCCCAACATCCCAAAAGCTGTTACTACTTGCTTGGTACAAATTCTCATCCGAAGTTCTCGGAGTCTCACGTCGAAAGGACATAATCGTTTAACAAAATAATGCAGAATCAGTCCAATCCAGCTCTCATTATTGTAAAACCTAGCTAAAAATTTACGGAATATTTTCCCGATACCGAAGGTGGGGATAGTTTGGGTTCCATGCGCAAGAGCATAACGTACTTCGCAACAACGCTGAACACAGACAAAGTCGCGGGCGCGGCACAGTAACGTGTCAGTTTTGTCAAGTAGTAATTTCCTGCGTATGTGTTCAAATTATATTAATAAACTACATGTTTTTATCCATTGAATTTGAAAAAAAAAATTAAAGGATGATCTTGAAGGAACTTGGAAAGATTTTACTAAGACTTGAACCAGTTGAAGTATTTTCTTGAAAAAATATTTTCCCTTTGGCTTTGCCTTCGGCACTTTCCGTGTTTAGTGGTCTTATAAAGGTACGGTTATATTCATAATCGAGGCTCCACTGAGACGGCTGACGCAAAAACAATAGGATTAATTACAAAATACAGTAGAAGCACACAAGAATGCACCCCCTTTTCATAGCTGTGTTCAAAAATAGAACAGCTTGAAAAAGCCGGCTCTGCTCAACCTCTGCAATTTCCATTGGGTATTCTGCGGTTAGGCCACATAAAAAAATTCCCGGTTTCTCATCAGAAATTCTTGAAGAAGTAAATGAGGCATGAGGATTTTTTAGGAGCGGCCAGAGGGAGTAGGGGGTGGAGGGCTACCGATTGTTAGCCAACAACATTTTCGCAAGCGTGCATAGTAAATGCCTACCATTTTTATTAAAGACGATTGGAAAAGTTTATTGAACGTGAGATAATTACATTGTTTCCCAAATTAAAATACAAGTAAATTTCGGCGATCGCTATCCCATAGGCTGCAGTCGAGAAAATATACATTTTCCATACGTTTTCTATATTTCAAAAAATAAAAAAAAGTAAATGCGGCGGCTATTTGAAATGCGGGCGCTGATGAGAAACTGGGAATTTTCTTTTATTTGGCTTTATGGGAAGGGCTGAAAAACATGCACTACTTTAGTGGTACTTGATCGGTGCAGAGCTTCTGATTCATCCTGCTCGCTTTCACAAACCACTCAAAAACTTAATGCAAAACAATAACCGAACAGAAACGAAAAAGAGTCAAGAGAGACGAGAAGTTGTCAGCGGTCGTTCTCGATCAGGTTTTGCTGCATGGTACAATTGATCATTCTTGTTTGAAATAACAGAACTAACAGAGTACAGTAGCAAAGAAACCCTTAAAACTTAAAAGTACAAAGCGCAACAAATAATGTTGTTAGTTTTTTTAAATACACCACTGGAAACTGCAACATATTGCACCAAAATGCAAATACGTTGGGCTATTATTATTCTTCGGCCTCTATACTATAGTTATAATTCAGGCGGTCAACGGTTAATATGATTTTAGCGACTTTTGACGGTTGACGGAGTTATTAGAAAAATCGATTATTTTCGAAAGACGGTTGGCTTGTAAAGCACTATTTCGAAAGTAAAGCTTCAGTTTGATTTTACTGGGACTAAATAGTAGGATAAAGCATGGCATGCATTATTGCTTTTTATCAACTTCCGGGAGTACTCCTAATAATGATTCACTTCCGGCTGTACAGCTGACTTCTGAGGTTTTACTCATGGGCTATGTGTCGACCGACTAATGCATTATTTGGCTTTTCAAACATGGAGAACATCGTAAACGAAATTCTAAATAAAACAATTAAATTTTTTGTTATACTTCAATGCAAACTTGTCAGTAGGTTTTCGCTGGAAGCGCAGACGAGTTGCCTCATTGTCCAGTCACTCACTCAATGTAACTTATTGCCGAAGTTGCGTTAGGCGTTCATATACCAGTTTATCAGTATGCATCTTCTCCTTACATTGTCCACACAGGATAAATTGTTTGGTTGTGAGAATAAAGCAATTGATTACATACAACAAACTATCCACGCTGAAAGAAAAAGTCTCCGAAGCTGTTATATCAAGGAAACTATGAAGATAACATAGAAGAATTCCGCAATATACGCTATATAGCGTGCTTGTACTGGTTTTAAATATTTTAAATTACAGAAATACCGTAAAAGCTCTATTAGACCCCCGGATTTTATATCTGGGACTGGGAAATCTGGGGGGTGGGGGGCTCACTGCTAGAACACCGAACTCGAGAGTGAGTCAAAAACTATAGGCTTCTGAAATTTCAACGGCTCAAATTTAATCAATATCGTACACATACAAGTTTTTAACTGGAGATTTTTAGATCTTAGATATATTTGGATTAAATCTAGATATATTTGCTCCATTTGTCCTATGTCCTACTCAGAAGAACGATGTACCTGCTGCGCTGGGCAAGCTACAGGTTCAATTGTCACGAAACTATGATTAGAAGCTTGATAAATAAATAATACATAGATTCACTGCGCGTTAACTAAGAGAAACACTAGCTTATTACTGGGCTTATTTTCGTGATATATCATGATTATATACCAGGCGTAATTTTTATGTATATTGCACTTTTGGCTTTGATAATAAATTAACGAGAGGCACATTTGATGCGAAGTGACACAAAGCAAATTCAATATCATTTGTGGCGGTTTGCCTGCGTTGTTCATTTTTTGGCTATGCTTATTACTTAGACGTCTTAGTTTAGACTGAAGACTCACGGCTTCTTAACAAAAACACTTTACGTTCAACCAGACTAGATCACTGCAATTTAATTGATTTCGGAGTGTCGCGAATATACTCAGATTAAATTAATATACATAAAATGCAAAAGCCAAAAGTCAATGTTGCTTTTTTTGTTCCAATAATGGACTTCCAATTATTTTTCCCGGGCTGGAAGTGCTTCTAAAATAACGTACCCTGCAAATTGTCCTACTGATGACTATTTGATTCTCAGTCATGTAGAGCCAAGTTTATTTAGCGGAAGTAATGACTTTGACAGCTTGTATATTGTAGAGTATCAATAGTCACGAAACTTTCAAAACGAAAGCACTACAAATACTGCTTTTCCGCAATGTCGCACATCGAGTAATTAGCGTGAGATCCAATATCAGCGTGTGTTTGTTTTTCTCAACTTGTGACATCAGATTTCACTCACTCACAAGTGACAAACACGCTTGGCCGCTTGGGTGTGACTTGTCACATGGATGCAAATTGCGCGTTCCCGCCCCTCGCATGCTCACGCATTACCTCAAAACGAGGCTGTATGGCTTCAAACCGACTTCACCAGTTGATTGACTCATTTCAATATGGCTACCATTTCACAGACAGTTTCGTTTCATGACTTTCTCTGCGAAATCGCGAGCGTTTTAGTGTAGCTAGGACTCTTGTGGTGTGTTGTGAAGAGTTTCCGTTGGAGAATCCGCCAATTTGTGGAAGGGAAACCATCTTATTAAATCGCGTGACGTGTAAAAGTTTCGTTCGCGTGTTTGCATCTCGAGTGATAGTGAATCACTTGACATGCGATAGCTTTGTACAAAATGAATGGCAAATCAGTTGACAAAGATGAAGCTGCGTTCAACAATGAATCTAATATGGGGGAAGATCCAAGACTAGAAATGACAAGTGAAACACGCAAAGAGAGAATCCGTAGATTAAATCGTGAGAGGCAACGAAGAAGGCGACAAAAACTGAAATTGTCACGCCAAGTTGAGAGTGGTCTTACACCAACAAGTCCGCCGAGTAACGTGAACTTGTTTGAAACACAACACGAACCCATTGCCAACGAAGACGCACAAATTCTGAACGTGGAACTACCAGCCTCCACGGGACAACGAAAAACAAAACCTACTAGAAGAAGACAAAGTCCCCGAAAGCTAAAGATCAAACAAGAAAACGAATTTGAAGAGGTTTCGAGCGATCTAACTTCGGCAAATACAACGACACAACCAGAAGATTGTCACGAAAATGCAAATGAGGTTCCTGGCACGTCGAGCGATACTGTTTGCGTTCAAATTCCTGTGCCGCTTGTCGCTACCGAAATCGAAGTTGAAGATGAAAATTACTTTGACGATGACGAAGACGAATTCCTAGATGAAGAACTAGATTTGTCTGATGAGGGTGAAGAAGGTGACGAGGGAAATGCTAAAGCGAGAGATAGTTATCGAAGAAGATGCGACCGAATGAGCGAGGACGATCTCGCAACCCGCCGCGAGTATTACCGCGATCGAGAGAGAAAGAAACGCCAAACTATGACCCCGAACGAAGTGTCAGCACGTCGTGAAAAACAACGTGAACTCAAGAGAAAGCAGAAAGAACGCATGACACCAGATCAGATTGAAGCTCTGAGGGCTAGATACAGAGAATGGCGTCGCAAGAGAAAAGAAACTATGACCCCAGAGCAACTCGAGATTATCAGACGCGGAAATCGTGAAAGGCAGAGGAGACGGCGTGAACGGCTCGGAATTCGCAAAAGAGCGGCGAGTTCACAGTCCAAAGGTGTCAGTGATGCTGTGTTACTCGGAATAAAAAACAGACACGGTAGGTCGCTTTCCGAAACTGAAGCCATTTTTAATGTATCTGACTCTGTTCCACCCACAGTGAAACGTGGTCGAGCTGGCAATCCACGCTCTAGCTTAACCGCCACTGGGAGAAAGCAACCCCACGGGCCACAGGCTGTTCCTTTAGCAGGACCACAGGCTGTCCCATTACCGTTAACACAGCCCATTGTCGCAACTGGGCCTGGAGCTTTGCCGAGTGTATCAACACTTGCAGGCCCGAACACCACAACACCAACACATCAGTCACAAACAACTGTCCCGGGAGGCATTCCACCATTACAGACTGCTCCACTTCCTGGTCTCACAAGCATTGCCCAAGGAGCTGTACAGAATACACCAGCTGTATCGGCAACAGGGCCCAGTGCAATATATCAGAGCATGCCACTTCCTGGAGTGCAAGGTTTTCTCCACAGCATGCCTGTGGTATCTGGCACACAGGGTGCAATGGTGACTGGTTTTCAGGGGACCCCAATGCAAGGTATGGGGGCTGGGACTTTTATTCCCCCAACAATGAGCAAAGATGGTCAAGTTCTTCACAGTATCTCGACACTATTACCAGTTGCACCAATGCAAGGCATGAGCCAAGGATTGACTTTCCTTACCCCAGTTACAGGCACAGGGCCTGTGGCAGCAATGCAAGGATTCCCTGATCCACGCTATGTCATGGCAGCGCCAGTTAGACCTCAGAATCCATCCCACTTAGTAGCACAAACTCAACAAGTCACAGGTTTGCTCCAAGGAGCCGAGGCTATCAGTATCTCAGTGCCACAAGAACCCGTACATGTCCAGCAAGTTGCCTCAGAACTTAAAGTTCCAGCATCTGAAATTCAGCCATCAGCCCTGGCTGTTCCTGATGGACCTCCTCCTCCAACCTTAATGTCGAGAGGAAAGGGTACTGGGCGAGGTAAGAAAAGGTCTGCCACAGTAGCTGCCGCAGATGTACTTGCATCACTGAGTGCAGGAAGCCCAGGAAATACCCCAATGGCCTCTATGTTATCAGCTATGGCCTCAGCAAAAGGAGGATCTGCCAATCAACAGATCCCTCCCCAACCAGCCCCTGCAGCTCAGGAACAAACAGGCGACGTTGTTGCCAAAAGACAAAACATAGAACAAGAGAACTTTCAAGGCACGCTAGTTGGAACTACAATGACCACTCAACAAGTCAATCAAGCAACTGGTGCAGTGTTTGGAATGGCAACAGCTGTGCCTGGAAAAACACCACTCAACCAACCAACCACAGTGGCTCAACAAGTTCCTGCAGAGCGGAAGAGCTACACAACACTGACAACTGCTGTCACTTCTCTTCCTATGGACATGAATGCCAATACATTCGCTGGCTTTCCAGCTCAGAATGTGGCTGGTTTTCCTGCTTTTAAAGGCTTTGAGACTTTGTTTACAAACATTCCAAATGCAAATCTATATCGGGGACCATATGGAATGCCTATAGTTGATACACGGTCAGGGAATTTGATGGGTTATGGTCAGTTGCCAGATCAACAACTGAATGTAGGAAGTAGGATTTCAATAGCTGTTGAGACAGATGAAATAAAACGTGCATCAGTGGGGACTAATACTGGTGACATAGATAGTGATGCAGAAACAAGTAAAGCCAATGTGGAATCGGTCGGCACAATGACAGATTCTCTTTACAAGGCATCAGTAGCCACAGAGACAGATGTTGATAACATGGAAGAAGTGTCACGGGGCATTGAAGAATTAACACAAAGTGAAACAACAGACAAATTGGAAAGAATTGAAGGACAGGAGGAGATAACTGCAGGCAAGAGTGGAATAACAGAAAAATTAGAGACTGAAGAAAATCTGCCAGACAATAGTAAACTGTTAACTTCAAATTGTGATATAAGTCTGGAGCAAGAAATGACTCCAGATCCGATGGACACTGATGTACAGTGCCTGTAGTTGGCGACCAATATATGTCAGTTCACCCCAGAAAGGTACCTTCTTGACTTAGTTATACTTGTAAAATTTAGATCATTCAACGTTTTTATATACCATGAATTGTGTGGGCTTATATATTTAAATATTAAAGACCCTTACAACAGAATAGCCAGAAAGGGATATAAAGGGGGGTCCAGAAACTAAAATTATGGAAGTAAACAGAGAATATAACATCAAAATTTTATAGCAAAAATTGACAAATACTGCATATCGTTTAGCTTATAAAACTGCAATACCACATGTTGTATATATTTATACTTCACAAAATGAAAGCAAAAATATTGCGGAACTGCATCACCACAAACACTTACATGTATGTCGCCCTCTTATAGGGTTGAGGAAGGGGGGATACCACAACCAATGCAACATTTTAGGGCCCACAAAGCAGGGGGGCCAGGAGGTGTGCACCCAGTCTAAAAATTTATCTGCAGTCCCTACATGTATATGGATTCAAGCACAAATTGCAGAACAGGGTGGGATTATCAAGAATTAAGTATTGTGGAACCACACATTCGATTGGGCAAGAAGTGTCCTGGCTACATGGGGGGGGGGGGTTACTTCCCACAGTTAGCTGTCACTTCAGGGTATGGTTTTTGTTCTGTATCATTTTTAGGATAATTTTGCTGGCCATAAAAAGTTTTCATTTTTACAGGGTACCCAACCATTTTAATATTTTGTCTAAAATAGGGACGTATAGCAAATTGCGGTTTTTTGGTCTGAAATAGGGCCAGGGTTTGAGGGATGATTGGACCACACACCCCTACCAAGAATGTGTAAGAGTACCCCCTTCCCCCATGATTGGACCACACACCCCTACCCAGAATGTGTGAGAGTACCCCTTTCCCCCATGATTGGACCACACACCCCTACCCAGAATGTGTGAGAGTACCCCCTTCCCCATGATTGGACCACACACCCCTACCCAAAATGTGTGAGAGTACCCCCTTCCCCCAGCTATTACTTGCTATAGCTATTGCTATTCCTTTACAGTCGACAGCTGACATACTGACATATACATGTAGCGCAGGGAATATATTTTGTTTAGCACATGAAAAAATGTCTTGAGTCTGATTGGCTGAGAGCAGTGCAGTAAAGATGAAACAAAGTACAAATAACTCAAATGTTGTGACTCAGAAACAGAAATTCTATTGATTTATTCAATTTAGGGAACCAATCTTGAGATGTATATATATAACCCTTGTATCCTTTATGTTATGACATTTGCGGTGGTTTTTGCCAACCATAGGTTCTTTTAAGTCCTCCAATAGAACGCCGAGAGACTAGACGAATGGCTTAATATCTGGCTGTCCATGGATGGTGTGGTGAGAGAAGGTCCCAAAATAATTCAACCCTCGGCAAGACCAAGGATTGAACCCCGGTCCTTTGATTATCAGTCATATAGCTCATGCATCATCACATTTCACATGGCGATACACCAGCTAGCTGTAAGTGACTCAGGTTAACAGACTGAGGTGCAGATTTTATATAAATAATATATCAAATAATGCAGCTGATGCATGTGATAGGATGATTGAAATAATCTGGGGTACAGTGGCAAAATCTGAGTTGCCTTTAACATTATTGTTTTATAGCTTGTTGCAAATGGCATTAGTGCATGACAAATGCATCAACCAAACAGCAAGTCATGATCACCACCCAGCATTATTTTGTGGAAGACTATGGCTGAAGTGAGAAGCGGAGCATCGTAGAAGCAAGGTCAGATGAACACGCCAAGCATTTGAGGGAATACAATATATCACATGATCCCTTCCAGGCAGCTATGAAGTAACTCCTGATCATCAGTTAGTCTAAGCAGTTTGCTGCATAAATTTATATATGTACTTGGTGTTGTACTTCTTAACCATTTCAACCCCATTATGTTTCGGTTATAATTATAATTAATATCAGATCTTCTTACAAATCATTA
>JANSTR010183372.1:0-16029 GCA_025434805.1 Antipathozoanthus remengesaui | reverse complement strand
TTTCTCTGGTACTACGGAAAGGTAAAAGATAAAATTTTTTAACATTTTTTCTTTCCACTCCGTGATTTAGTAGAATGCTTTGCGAGCTTGGAGCACGGTCTCAGTATGATATTTCCCGTAAAGACCTCACTCTCGGTTAATGAGTAGTTAGTAAAAGCATATTTAAAACAAGTGAGAATATTTGCCAATTTTTCTTGAAATAAATATTTACTATTTGCAGTGTAAAACTCTCTCTGTTATCCATTTCACAGGATGCACAGGCGAGTTAGGGTTAGGATACTGGAGAATTGGGAACGAGGCCTTAACTGCTTCAAGCCACTTAGGACGAGGCTATGAACCTTGGATGGCGCGACTCGGGAACCCATATGGAGCTTGGTGTGCAGCTGTGAACACTATGAACCAGTATCTTCAAGTTGATATAGGCCAGACGTACAGGCTTGGCAGCATGGCTGTTGAGGGTGCGAAAGGGACAGACAATTGGGTTAAATCGTTCAAACTATCATTTGGTGTTGATGGAGAGAAGAGAACTGTATATAGGGAAGATGGTGCTGCTATGGTAGGTATTATCTATTAGGTATCGTATATTGATCGTGGAGTTGCCAAGAAATAGAGTACTGCATTACAGTTGAACCCCGATAATTCGAATTGTCAAGGGAAATTGAAATTACTTCAAGTTATTGGGGTTTCGAGTAACAGGGGTTTTGAACAAAAAGACCAGAAACACTTGATTAAAGAGCTTTTTTTACGCTTCTACATGTTTTATTGTAAGTAAGATTTCTAGCAATGTAAGAGCTTAAAACGACAAAACAAACGCATGCTTGCAGGCTGATATGCAAAACTCCTGCACTGCAGTAGTTACTGGAAAAGCTGTGAACCGGGGTGACGGAGATGGGATGCAACTGCCATGCACATTGAATTTTGAGGGGAAGAAGAAATCATTATTGTTCTTAAGAATGCAAATGTTATGTGTTATTAGTCCACAAAAGTGAAAATCGACTTCGAGTTATCGAGTGTAAAATTACAAAGAAAAGTACCTGAAGGGAAGTGAAAATCGCTTCTAGTTAGCGGGGTTTCTAGTTATAGGGGTTTCGAGTTATAGGGTTTAAAATTACAGTAAATATATGAGGCAAATCCAAGGGAAATCAGTTTTGCTTCGAGTTAGCGGGGAATTCGAGTTACCGAGGGTTCGAGTTATCGGGGTTCAACTGTATATACATCTATACCATGCATGGCGCCGTCAGACATTTGTATTTTTATCTATGCTGAAGAATGGGCAACAACAGTTGCCGAAACGTCCCGTATAACATTTTTTGTCACTGTCAAGTTTATAATTCTTCTTATCTAAATTCTATGAGAGTAAAACTCCATAGAGTTTTTTGGTTTTAACACTATCATATTTATTAGGCCTTAGCATGCAAAACTGTAATAAAAAACAACACATCGTTTGCAAAGTTTTCGTAATGAATCATCGTAACGCCAGTACCTTGATTATTGTTACAAAGTCCTGCTTTTACTTTTATATCAAACATTCTACAGGAAATCAGTCGGAAATCTGTCTATAATGGTGGCAACGAAAAACCTCGTGATTCGCGAGTCTATTTGACAAACTCATTAAACTTGCAATTTTCAACAGACTATGAGTATGAAGAAAAACTGAACCTGCGCCTGTTTATTGTTGGTCATGCAGATCACCTTTAAGAACATTCTCTGGAGCTGTTTTTTTAGAAAGACAAGTATACATTCATATGCAAATCGAAGCTGATATTTTAAAACCGATCACCTTTAAGAACATTCTCTGGAGCTGTTTTTTTTAGAAAGAAAAGTATACATTCATATGCAAATCGAAGCTGCAAACTTGGGATGTTTTAAAACAGAATAACTTGGGCTAAAAAATATAATAAAATCAACCGAGGGTTGACGAAAACAATTTTCCACGCCGTAGATTTGACGTTTCGAGCGAAAGCCCTTCGTCGGAGCATCTGAAAGAATGAAACAGTGAAGAGGTTTATATAGGCATTTACTAATGTATGCATGCGGATCGAAATAAAAAAGACAGCCATTGGTGGGCTAATGAATAGAAATTAAATGAATGAAAATCTTTAAATTTAGGGCTAAAACCCTAATTTGGGCTAATGTTTTGCATGTTCAAAACGTTTTGCATGATGACGTAGCCTAATAAAAAAAACCATGTCTCATTTATCTAACTACAGGGGCAGGGGGACTTGTAACTTGTAATGGGCGGATGAACTCTTTGAGTCAACGACCTTCCAACAAAACAGCATTTGTAGATAGCTGATTGTGCAAAAACGCTTTGAGGCACAAATCGTCAAAAAATCAACACTTTTGGCTCACCTTCGGCCCAAAATGAAACTGATCCTTTTAAAAATGAGCACATACGAGTTTGTTATGATCATTTGGAATTTATGGCATGGTGTTGGTGTTGGTTACTGCTCACCACACAGGACTGAAATATTCTCGCCTTCGTTTGGATTTGCTATAAGCCTAACATATCAGAAGTCAGATTTCGATTTATGCTTTTTTCCTATTTATGCCATTCAGTCCTTTCTATTTATGCCATTTTCTTTCTGTTTATGCTATTTTCTTTTCTTTTCTTTTTTCAGCTTCTCCTTCAAAAGAGATATGTATGATTCCTGGCCTCGTCTGTAAATTTTATAATTTAGTGGTCACGTGCCTCGATTATACCCTATGGTTATTATAGGTTACCATCATTAATCTGGAACCTTTTGTTAATATTTACTGAACTTAGAAGTATTGCATGGGGTATAAGTAAACTATCTTGTTGTTGCGGTCAAACAATTCACTTTGGTACTAGAACATGTTAAGCTTTGCAATCAACACTAAAAACGGCGAGGTTCGTCCGTTTGAACAGGGGAAAAGCCCATGAAATTCAGTTTTCTTGTGTTTTAGAGATCAGTCACGTCTTTTTTGACTAAAGTAAGAGTATCATAAAAATGTCTATTCACTTTACTTTCGCTGGAATTATGGTCTGAAGTTTCTGTACGATAAGAATATGTTATTAATTTTAAATACATGTATAGATAAAGCACAATATTTCGAACACTTAACGTAAGGGTTCCTACCGCTGTTTTACTTTTAGGACAGCGGAACTGATCAGATTATTTCTTTCTCGTCATTGTTCGCATTATTTTTGATTTGAGCCCCGATTAAAGTAATTTAGTATAGGGCACATGCATCTATAAACTGTGGCAATATTATTTTTCTGGATTATGCCTAATTGACTTGCAATGCATCTGCAAATCTATTGCATATTATTGTCGTAGTAGTGGCTTTCAATTCTCAGGCTTTCTGCTGGTCCACGTTGCAGACGACCTGTCAGCGGTCTCTCAAACATAGTAATATAATTATAAGATCTGTTTGCTTTCAATTTATCTCATTTTTATATAATTCCATCTGCACTAGTGTCAGGAATCGGACATAAAAACCTACAAGCGATTATGCCTGATTCATGCCTGATTCCGATTGAATATCATTTTCCCCAGAGTTGCAATGGTATATTAGATATGAATCTTGTTTTGTTTTATATCATATCAAACATTGACTACATCAGTACATGTAAAATAGGAAACAGGACCATCAGTGATATCAAATTCAAAGCTTGATTGAGTTGACCGCAGTGAGTGATACTGCATGAATCATATTCATATTCGACGTTTTTATTTAGATAGCTATAGCAGTATATAGACTATAGTTCTTCAATATAGAAGTTTCCAGCTTGGAGAAAGAAAGTAATGGACTACAAATAGAGTGTCAGACATTATTAAAATTGCGGCTTTAGCTAAAAATTACCAGTGAATTATCAACCAAAACAGATGCCTGCTTGATAACATTTGACACCCCACCCGACCTACCCGACCCCTCACGCCAACTTTGTATTCTTACGAATACGATTGGCATTCGGCGGAAGCAAGTAACATTGATCCAGCTGAGAATAATACAATCACATGTATTAGGTGCTCGAACAAACACTTTGCGTTGTGCCTGATTTGCGAGTCGAGGCAACATCAGTTGTGACTGTGATGAAAGTATTAACACCAATAATGCATAACAGTGGTAGTGTTGACAGACTCATCAACTCCACTGTGGATTTTGTCAGCGTTTACATCGACGAACCTCTAGGTTCTTTCGCCTTCCGAATGATACTTATAATCTGTGTCCTTCTGGCAGCATTTCTGGGGAATATGGTTGTAATCAGAGCTGTTTATCGAGACTCCTTCGGCACAAAGCCTCTGGCCTACACGCTGGTGTTAAACCTGGCCGTTGGCGAGTTGCTAAACGTTGTGTTGTTACCATTTATTCTGTACTACGAACAAACTATGGATTGGGTATTTGGCGAATTCCTCTGCAAGATCATTAATCCCCTGCAGGTTATGTGTCTGACAAACGTCACTGTCACCCTCGCCGCCATTGCTGTGTACCGATGGAGAGTCTTCAATGACCTCCACAACAGAGTTCTCTCCCCTCTCAAGACCAAGCTTCTGATTGGTTCGTTTTGGTTCGTTGGCGCAACACTTGCTCTGCCTTTGCTCTGGCTGCGTGATTTAACGCCCAGAGGCGACGGGAGAATGCGTTGCAGCTGGAAGTCGTACGACTACCGCGGTGTGTACGCAATTGTTCACGAGTTCGTATGTTACATCATCCCATTTGTGATTATAATTTTCGCTTACACGCTGGTTGGACTGAGCATCAAACAACACATTGCCAGGCGGAAGTGGGGACACAAAATGCGTTTACTCCAAGCTCGTAACATGACGGACGGTTCGTTTGCCAATTCGCCTCAGTCTCCTACGACTCCAACAAGCCCAACCTCTGCATGTTTTGGCACCAACCGCCAAACAATCCTAACCCGAGTATTGGTAGAAAACAAAGCTGTGGCTGAGATGGAGCACGATCTAATTCGTATGATGTATATCATCGTGTTCAGCTTCATCGTGTGTTACATCCCCTATCAACTGTTCTTCATACTCCACCACGTGAACATATGGCAGAAGTGGAAGTACGGTGAAATTGTGGCGGGATATTTCTTGTGGCTCATTCTGCTCCCGAGCGCTCTCCATCCACTGATTTATGGAACAAAGAGCAAATTCTTCGCCAAAGCTTTCTCCAGTTTAGTTGCGTGCAGGAACTGTAGCAGTTAGCCAAGCCAGTTTAACGGCATATATGATTCACACAAAATTGTTTGCTTGTGAGAACAGAAAAATCATATACAACGGCTTTGTTTTATTAAGAACCAACTTAATAAGAACAGTAAGGCTCAAATTGTCTGAAAAATAAGAACAAACTAAGAACAAACTAAGGCAACCAAATAAAATGTTAAAGAAAAACCGAAATAACTTTGGGAAACTTATTTTAATACAAATATACTCTAACTGTAACAAATTGTGCCAGTGTACAATATGCATGATTGTATACTGGTTTGTAGAGAACAACATAACTTTATTCACCCATTAATAAATATTACAGTAGAGAATAATAAAAAATAAAAGTTTCATGAAAGGAGGGTACTGGCTTCCTGTAATAACCATAACTCCGCATAAGGGTTAAAGTGCCAGGAAGTCAGACCAAGAGTTGAATTTACAAGAATATATACTGTCTTTTTGCAAAAGAAATACCTTACTGAAGATACCGTCTGCCTCAAATCACAAGAAAACTTGACAGAGCATGCAGCAGCACCTAAAGGCGTTTTTAATTGATTTTCAGCCATTAAATATATCTGATAGTTATGAACAAAATAAGAACATTTTGAGCCTCAAATTACGGAATAAATAAGAACATTCAGCCTGAGCAAAATTTTCCTAGTTCTTAATAAAAAAGTGTACTAAATAACTTATTACATTATACGTTTTTTCTACCCGCTGACGCAGTCAAAAAACTTCTAATTGAGAAAATTTTTTAAGAAGAAATAAAAAATTCTCACAACCTGTTTATAAGGAAGCTATGGAGACAATTTAGGAGAACTTGATGTCTTATCAGTATGTCGCATGTTGTGTTGCAGTGGGAATAGTTTAAGGGTTGCAACGCTATAACATGCAAATCAGAGTTTGAAGAGTCTTTGGTACGTTTGCACTTTCAAACTACAATTGGCGCTTTAAATTCGTGAAAATATGTTGTTAATGAGATCATTTACACCAGTTACAGGTTATCGCATGCTTGATTGGTAGCAAAAATAAGTTTTCAGCTTTTTAATAATTTTAACTTATGCACTCAGTCGAGTTCTGAGGAAGGCGACAGTTAAGAAGATTGCCAAAAGTTCGGTATAACCTTATAATTTCTTAAGTCAGTTAGTATATACATATTATAAACTGTATTAGTAGAAATCTATATCTAGTCGCTAAATATCGCAAATGCCTCAATTTGATTGGCTATCTTACTCATGGTCTATTAAACAATAGAACCTCTTCTTGACACACATCCAAGATGGAGTTCTTTGCGAGTTTCCTTTCCAAAGCTGTTCCAAAAAACGCCCAATGCGTCACAAATTATGGTGTGAACTTGAATAATAACCAAATCTTATTAAATTTCATTTTAGACGAAAAACAACACATACTGCCGGACAACACACGGTACACAACAAACAGCACAGACTTATTTTACACAAGTTTTAACTTTGAATTTACATAGAATCGTTTGTATAATGGAGTTTTCTACAAGACCAATTATAGTATATTTTGCTCTCAATTCAGTCTAGGAAGATTGCTGCCCTCCCCGGCCATCCCCCCTGACAAAAACTGCTGGTTACGGCTCTAGCACCAATCAATGCCCCCTATCCGCATGCGACGTACCTGATCTGATCCCCTAAAAAGGAACTCACAACTCCGATCCAGTGATTATTGCATCCCATCTAACAACGTTTGAATACAGAACTGAAGATCAACGTATTGTATATAAGATATTTGAATATCCGCAAAGCAAAGGGAAACTCGCAACGTGTCAGAACCCGATTATCACTAAACAACAAACGGCAGTACGTACGTAATGCAACCAATTAAATCCGGAAAACACTTGAAAAGTTTGACGCACAAGTAGTCGAGTAGCGACCGAGAGGTCGACTTGAAACAGAATGAATTACAGTTGTTTACATGCGTGCACTTCTTCGCAATAAGCGAATTATCACATACATGTCTCGCGAGACTAGTGCTACACAATACTCAATAGCGAACAGAACACCAATTCTCTTCTAATGCTCTTTCAACGAGATAATTTCCAATTTTACTGTCCTTTCTTTATGTCTATTAATAATTATGATTGCCCTCAAGTTTCTTTTGCTCTAGAAACAATCCCTCAGATCTCCCCACCACCCCCACTTAGATAAAGATAAGAAATACTTTCCGACTCCAAATTAATTTATAGTTCAAGAAAGCAACTGACTAGAACACATGTGAATTCGCCAAACATATACAGCTATAACTGACTTCTAAACTGACAGTTCATTAATTCTTGCTCACAATCCCCTCAAAATGCCGACAAGAAGCTGAGAAGTGAATATATGAGTGTATATGAGTGTATATGACTGCATGTGACTGTTTCTTAACAAGAGAAATAGATAATTACTATAGCTGGTAGAAGTGAACTAATTCGAGTGCTGCGATATGACTAGATTATATGCTATCCAATTTTCTGTATATAGACAAAAGTATATTAATATAGAAAGTGAACAGTATGTACAAGTCAATATATTCAAAAATGACTTTCCCTTCGTTCTCCGTTTCGTTTTAGTCAAAAAAAGTTCGAGAAAGACTGCTAAAAATCATCGAATGAAAGAAAGAATTATTATCGCGGTCATAAGATAGAAATCGAAGAGCTGGAATAAACGGTAGAAAGTGCGGCCTTCTCAGAGTGGATCAAATGAAATCTGACTTTTTAAGACAGAGTCGCCTTTAATAGTGTCAACTAAGGTTTTGTTTTTTAGTAATTGATTGACCGGTTTATCTGTTTAGAAAAATGCTGATACGTGCTTTGCCTGATATAGTTTTGAGATAATAATGGTATTTTGCGTTTGCAGTCAGTTTCAAGTTTTTGAACGAAATATGCGGTTCGTCATACATCCTGAGGGTATGTATAAAACGATATTGCAACAAACAAATTTCAAACTACAACAACATTGGCACAACTCGGCAAACACAGCAGATTCGGTGACAGCGGAAACAAGTGAACTAGTACATAGAACTGAGAGGCGGTTTATAGCCGGGAGCGTAAACCGCAACATTAAATTTTATTAGCATACTGATGCATGTAATGGAATTACAAAAGGACAAGGGTTTTTGACCACGGAAAAAATGGGGGAGGATTGTGTCATACATTACTTTCTATCTTTAACAAGATGAGAGTATTGGAACAAAATAAAGCACCAAATTTCAAGTCAAAACAGCGATTCCAATCACTTTTTGCTATAGGCAAGTAGAACTTATGTTTAAACCATAATTTCAGGCCTGCGAAGTTTCCGCAAGATGCTCCGGATCCATGTGGTCTGAAATGAAACTCGCTAACGTCCTCATTACATATAAAGCACCAATCACCATTGACTAAGAGATAATATAAACCATTTATATAGATATCTGTAAATATATTGTCGCCATAACTGCTTCTATTTGGCCATCAGAAGATTACAGAAGAAAGAAGTATATTTCCAACTGTTCAGAGGATTCCGGTATGTATAAGTTAGTAAACCTAATGAATGTTTTAAAATATAGAGTTACCCGTCATGATATAAGTATAAAATAACACATTAAAACATACATAAAGAAACAAATGTTTTGGCTCTACGTGGGCATCTTTTAAAAATGCCTCGTTTTAATGAATGTTTGCCAAGACAAATATTGATATCTTTCAGTACTGCACTGTGTACAATGTACATTAGTTTTTCAAAGCAGATTCATTTGATCTGTTCGAACAGTCTTGGGCGTAGTCTCGGAAATTGCCGTAAATTACTATAATACTTGAAGATGTCAATAGTTCTCTTGCTTTAATAAAACAATTAAAGCAAAAAATACTGCCGCCTCAAAGAATGAAAGTACTGTTTCTATATATTTCTATTAATTTTCAGTCAGTTTGACAACACTGGTTTTCTGAAAAAAAGTTTTACAACTGTGCCTATCGAATAAAGCTTTATCAATAGAAGAAATGATTATCATGCAGTAAACTATACTATAAATATACTATAAAACATGAAAAAGTATATTATCAGTAAGGTTAAGACCGAATTCGATAAATACAAGTTTGAAGCTGACTTCGTTCAATTTAGTTAGGGTTAATATAGTCCTCGAAAAACAAACCCATTCAGTTTTTGTTAAGTCTTGACCTCGAGAGTCTTAGCAGCCGGGACTAGAGCATACTAGTAAGTATTTTGATATTATTGTCACTGTCAGTTGACTCGAGTGAATTTTATTTGTATATTTACGCCTTTAGATGCAAACACCTGCCAATGATCGACTCAACAAATAAATGACTTAAATTTTACTAGCTGCTTAATGCTTTTGTTCAATTAACATTTTATTTCAGTAATGTATTTATGAAATACTAAACATTGCGTCTGAAAATTCACTCTACAAATACTTCTCTATTACGGCTAATTTGCTTCTCTTCTGAGATACATCGTCAGACTGACAAAGGTAAACTTTACACGATTTATATTATCATTTAGTGATTTGCCATTCTCCTGTTAATCCTGTCTCCTCTCAAATCATGAATTGGACGTAACTGAATTATGAACATGTTTTCATGTCTTTATTTTGTAAGAACAGGAGACTCAAATATAACCGAAAAATTAAGAACAGGTTTAGAAACGGCTTAAAGTTGATCTGTATTGAAATGTTTGACTACATAAGCACGACAACCTATATAGTGTCATTTTCTCCCTATCGAATATTCTAAAGGTAAAATGCTGTACGCAGACAGGTATATACACCGAAATATATACATGCATATGCTTTTCACATTTTCATATGGCTCTACAACATTTTGTTTCGATTTTAATTTTGATCCTTTCGGCGTCAGATCGGAACTTTGCGTTGGAAGTGATTTTTAAACTCTTAAAAGGACAATGAGCCAAATATCTGGTATGTTAAAGCCTTTGGAAGTACTAACTTATAGACTTTAGTATTAGTCATATTCAGTGTATAAACACTTTATATTTTGAAAAATAAGTAACGTGTTAGTTATAAACTATGTGAATGTCTAGTTTGGAGTAATTAGGTAAGTCAGTAATTCAAAAAGTATTTTAGAAAACTGTTTTCCTTGTGGAAAATTGTTAGATTTAATACCATAGGATTGGCAAAGTTAATGGAAAAATGATTAGAAATACCTAACTTGACTTAACAGAACTGAAAAGGAAAGGCCCTTTGTTATTTTTCCGCTGTTGTTTTTTAGTAAGATTGGTAGGTGGAGTGTACGCAATTGCGGTCATGCACAACAACCAGGCAATAGGCCGTACTCGATATATGATTGTTAGAAAAGTTCTTGCAGTTGAAAGTTTAGAAAAAGTTTTTGTTTATGAAAGAAAGGAACTTTGTTTATAAAAAGAAAGTTTAACATACCACGAGAATAATCATCAGCATCAATATCATTATCATCATCATCAGTAGCATCAATATCATCATCATCATCATTATCATCATCATCAGTAGCATCAATATCATCATTATCATCAGCATCAGCATCAATATCATCATTATTATCATCATCATCATCATCAATATCATCATCATCAGCATCAGCATCAATATCATCATTATTATCATCATCATCAGCAGCAGCATCAATATCATCATCATCAATATCATCATCAGCAGCAGCAGCATCATCATCATCATCATCATTATCATTATCATCAGCATCAGCATCAGCATCAATATCATCATTATTATCATCATCATCATCATCAGCATCAATATCATCATTATCATCATCATCATCATCATCATCATCATTATCATCATCATCAGCATCAATATCATCATTATCATCATCATTATCATCATCATCAGCATCAATATCATCATTATCATCATCATTATCATCATCATCATCATCAATATCATCATCATCATCATCAGCATCAATATCATCATCATCAGCATCAATATCATCATCATCATCAGCATCAATATCATCATTATCATCATCATCATCATTATCATCATCATCAGCATCAATATCATCATTATCATCATCATCATCATTATCATTATCATCATCATCAATATCATCATCATCATCATCAGCATCAATATCAATATCATCATCATCAGCATCAGCATCATCATCATCAGCATCAATATCATCAGCAGCAGCAGCATCAATATCGTCATCACCAACATCGTCACCATGATATTCATCAACATCATTACATTACCATAACCATAAATATTATCATCACCACTATCAATATCATTATTGCCATCATTACCTCCATCAGAATCACCAACATCATCATCGCTATCAAAATCATCATCACCATCGCCACAATCATCATCATTATGACCAACATCATCATCACTATCTTAATCGTCATCACAACACTTTTCTACAGTGCAGAGTGACTCTTAATGGAGCAATTGCATGCGCAATAAAAGAAAGCAAACAATATCTTGTATGACTTTGATTTTCCTAGCACTGTGACACTGCAGGATGTAAATGTCACAGAACTGCGTTAACGTCATGAACTATTGTTCACTGTAAGCTTCCATCATTTAATCAGTGGAGTAAGATCACTGTCGGCTAAAGTAATACGCAATAAACGATCATGGTTTGTAACTGTCGGTATCTTCAAACTAGCAAGAAACATTCTTCAGTTAAATAAATGTTAAAGGAAACCTGCAGTGAAAATACATCACCGGCCAGCAAAAAGGCCTTTCTGCACTAATTTGTGGTATAAAATGCCAGGGCTGAAAACGATCGCATTAACGAGAACGGAGCCAAAACGTTTCGATGTTTTGTCGATGTAAACCGCCATCTTGAATTTTGACGTCACTGCGCTCGGGACGGAATTTTGCGTGGCTGCACGCTTGTCCTCTGACCGAACTTCATCTGTCGAGGTTGTAACTGAAAGGGATAACTGGAAGGAAAACGTTCCCTGTTCCTCCATTTTGATATGATTATGAGTGGAACTCACGCAGACCAGGTTGCAAAGACCACATCAGTGGACGAGGAAATTCCGTCCCAAGCGCAGTGACGTCAGCATCCATCCACAACATACTAGCAAAACACCGAAAAGTTTTTACTCCGTTCTCGTTTATGCAACGGTTTTCACACCAGAAATCAGTGCAGCAAGGTCTTTTTATTTGGTTGGTAATGTTTTACTATTATTATGACATTATTCACTGCAGGTTTCCTTTAATACTTCAGTCCAGTTTTATCTTAGCAGATACCTCTGATTACAGTGACCACAGATTCATTTTGCAGTTACCGCTGATTACAATGACTACTGATTAAGTTTCAACAGCTACCGCTGATCACAACGACTCAGTACTGATTCAGTTTTAGAGCTACCGCTAATACAATGACTGCAGATTCACTTTTACAATGGTAGTGTCGAGTTACTGTTGGACATACATGCATACCAGCAGGAAGGAGTCCGAACCACAAACTATGCACAGAGTTGTGAGCTGTTTTGTTTTGCCTGACAGTCTACCAATCATATGTCTGCATTGTAGTCACGTGCCGATCCATTATTTGACGATATTGGACACTATCATATTGAACAGCTAGCAAAAGATTGGACTGTTTGCACGTGATCTAGTTTAGGGGATATTGGTGACGGTTTCTTTTAAAGCTGATACCTTTAAAAAGAGGGTCACTGTCTTATGAACTTGGAAATTAAAACAGGTCAGGGTCAAAGGGCCCTGGTCAGTATAAGGCAAACCAAGGCACTTGCCTCATTTTTTGTTTTCTTTTATTGAAAGGGGAAAGAAACACCACAAACAAATGAATAAAGAAACCAATGAATAAATTAAAGTTAATTAATACATCATGTTTAACCCTTTCAGCCCCAGCCAGTTTATCAGCTTGTATCTTCTCCTTACATTTTCTTCACAGAATATATTGTTCAATTATGAGAATAAAGCAATTGGTCATGGACATCAAATCATCTATGATGAAAAGCAAAATTCTCCCAACCTGTTTAGAAGAAAACTATGGAGACAGTTTAGGAGAATTTAGCAACACACCAATTGTCCTGTTTGGGGCTGAAAGAGTTAAATAGCCTGGGAATGAGGTTGTAGTCATTGAGCCTCGATTTGTGTGGGTATGAATTATTTATATTTGCCTTCCTTTTAAATTACTGAAATTTTATTGGTTTCAAGGACTACCTGGGACAGAAACTATGCATATATCATTAATTCAACTAATTTATGCACAGTTGTTATGTTGGGGATCCCACTGATAACCTGGTATAGCCATTCAAACCACAGGCAGCCCAAGTTCAAAATTCATCATACCAGAAAGACTGGCTAAATTAGAGACTTTGTTTGGGAATTCATCCATTTTCTTAGTATGATGAAATTTATGAAGAAATATTGAAATAAAGTTAACCTACCTAAATGTGGGGTTGTTATTGTGTCTTGGCTGTAATTTGGAAATTAAGGCAAATTTTCGATCGGAGTTGTTGTCCTTAAGAACGAACAGACAGTTGGACAGTTGGCTCGCTTCTCAGCTAAATTGACTTCACCAAAATGCTCTCTTGTCATGAGATGGAACGGCAAACCAATAAAAATCCCACATTTCCATAAAGCCAGATTATTTCCCCATCATATACAACCTCCAGGGTGATCTCAGGACATTATCTGTTGGAAAAAACCTGAATAGCATTCGACCATATATGCATTCTGCTATTTGAAGAGGCTTGCAGATTATCCGGAATATCAATTGTTGCACGTGGCCAGAATTTGAACTCTGTGCTCTTATTGGTCAGTTCAAATTGAGGACATGTGCAAACAATTGACTGCCCACCTGATCGCTTGTGGTTTCAAACAGCTGTAGCTAGCTGCCGGATATTCTACAAGCCTCTTCAGATAGCAGAATGGTCGAATGTTATTTAGGTTTTTCCAAGTGACATATAGCTATTTATGTCAGTGGTAATGGATATAAACAATAACAAACCGTGCCTAGGTGAACAAGGTTCTTTTGTTAACTTCATTTCTGTTTGTAGATAAATCAAACAAGAAGAACAGTTACAGAAGTCAAGAGAAGGATCACAAAACTGATAGTAAAATTGAAAAACCAGACAGGAAGTCAAACAGAGAAGTGTATGAGAAAGTGACACTTCTTCTCAAGGAGCACAACACTCTGGTTAATGCACAACAGACATTGAAAACACTTAGTCCAGACCTCGAGTCAGAAAAATCACAGATTGAACAATCAGTTGACAAAGTGAAACAAGCATGGAATGTAGAGAAGAAGAAAGGTCATTAAATGAAAGGAGTTTTCATTGTCAATATGGTACCACCAATACTGGTATGTCTAGACAGCATTCAAAAGCATTTCATCATGTCAGAAAATCCAAGAAGATCTGCACTTTTGAATTGTGAAAACACAGAATTATGAAATTGCTCCCAATCATATTACCCAATCATATTACCCAACCATATTACCCAATCATACAGCAGTAATAATTTGTACCATATTTATTTCTAAACTAGTTCATTGTTTAATGTTGCTGGAAGGAAGAAAGAAACTCTTTCTATTGTTTTCCAACTATTTAAAATGAGAAGCTAAGACCCTGTTCAGGGTGCACAGACTACAGTACTTCAAACGTTTACCGTATTTAAATATATAATTACCAGAAGTTCTATAAAACCAGGAGACTTCAAAAGTCAGTCAAACACTCAGAATCAGTTGATGTATCGCCTTTATTTCAAAATTCTTTTTTAAGCTAGAAGAATTAAAGAAGATTTTATTTTACCATAAGAGGCTCTGCAAACTAGTAAAAAAGTACTAACATAGGCAGTAAAGGTAAAGGTAAAACAACTCTATTTAACCCTTTCAGCCGCAAACACGACAATTGATGTGTTGCTAAATTCTCCTAAACTGTCTCCACAGCTTTCTTTTAAACAGGTTGGGAGAATTTTGCTTTTCATTATAGATAGTTTGATGTCTATGACCAATTGCTTTATTCTCATAATCAAACAATATATTCTGTATAGAAAATGTAAGGAGAAAATATGTCCTGATAAACTGGCTGGGGCTGAAAGGGTTAAGCCTGGTTCACATATGACGCAGCCGAGCCTGCGACATTATGCAGACTACAGTATGTTCCAGACAGTTCGTAGACAAGCTCCAAGAGTGTCGTAGGCAAGCTTTAGACATGTTGCAGCTACACTGCGGTCAAGGTGCCAACGACAATTAACATGTACAACCAATTGTAAACATGGACAGAGGTTTATTATTTTGAGCACAGCTTTCTTTGATTCTGGTTGTTCTCAGACAGAGAAGAAAGACATTGAAAAAGGAGTTATAAAAGCCTCTTGCACGAAAACAGCGATTTTGAGTCCGTTCAATGATGCAAAAGAGGGCTGAACATGGGCAGTATCACACCCTGTTTCAATAATTGTGCCTCCAGGATAGGGAGTATTTCTTCAAGTCAGTGATATATTTTGTAGATTTTGAAGAGTTTTATTTGTAACACTTTTTTCAACAGGACTGAGTTATATGTAGTAGGACAATTTTGACTGCGTCATCAGCCGAAAAGTGTTCACATAGAAAAAATTGACCCCGTCCATCGCAAAGAAGCTGCAGGCATGCAAGTTGTCGCAGGCTATGCCGGCAACTGATCGGGAGAGTTGAATCGAATCTGTTGCCGTCATTGCTTGCGGTATTTTCTATGTCGGCGGCAGGCCTGCGACAGATGTTCACATATGTCGGAAAGCACCACAGGCATCTCGGCAACCTTCACGCAGACATATCATATGTGAACCAGGCTTTAACGAGGGTAACACATGACGGTAATTAAACTGATAAACATGTGGCCCTTGGTGCACCATTTACCCTCCCCCCCTC
>JANSTR010183261.1:1089-14449 GCA_025434805.1 Antipathozoanthus remengesaui | reverse complement strand
TGTACTCTATTGACAGTAAACAATAACTTGTCTTATCATATGTTATCGCTTTGTACTCTATTGACAGTAAACAATAAATCACATGTTTTACCAGCTCGCTTCCAAGCTCTCGTTTCAGTAGCTGCTTTACGCGCAGATCAACCGTCGGATCTTTGAGGTATCGGGAGGCCTGGGACAGAGCCAGAATGACTGCATTCTCCACGGCAAACATCAGCAAGTGTCTTGCGCAAAAAGGAGTCGGGTGAGTTAGTACTAAATACGTTTACCTTAGTCAAGGATCATGTGTTAGTCAAGGATCACGTGTTATCTAAGCTTACATGAACAAAAGCCAAGCCTTCACAGATTCAATTCAAGATGGCGACCATTTGACTGATCGACTAGCGTTCAAATCAGTCAGTAGAAACAAACACATATTAACAACAAAGATATCTCAAAACAATTTTGAGGTTTCGAAGAAAATTTAAAGTTGACTCCCAATTATTCGAACCCTCAAAGGAAATGAAAAAGGTTCGAATTATCAGGGGTTTCAGTTATCGGGAGTTCGAATTATCGGGAATTAGAGATATCGGGAGTTCGAGTTATCAAAAGATGTCATTGGACGGCCTAGAGTTAAGAAACATAGAATGGTGTTTCATTTGATGATATCTGTGAAATATAAAGCAATTTTCTATGGCAAAACCACTCTACATTCCTTATAAAGAAACGGAACTTGTCTACAATTCAACGCACGTGACATACTGTACCATCACACGGGTTCCCGGACATTCAGAGCACGCAAACTACAAAACCTATAGACTTTGATATTTGACTTCGCCTTGACTACAAAACTCTTCAAAATCCCCGATTTTTGTGTAGAATGTTTGAACGCTGTGGAACTTTTACGAAAGCGACAATTAAAATTTCCAACAAAATATAACACTGATTATCACATGCAACGCACGCACAATTTGCGTACAGCTCATGATGTGGAATTGTCAAAGTCCGATCAAGAACAGAGCCAACGATGTATCAGTGAGCCCTGGCGACCATTTTTATACTTTCACCTGCAAATTACTTCTCTCATAACAGTTCTATTTGGAAATAATTTTCAGGCGTAAAAACCAAAACGTCAAGGATTTCTAGATGGCGTGTGAACAAGGCAAGTAAATGTCGTTTGCTTACCGGGGCAGTATTTCTGAGACCGTTTTCACAGGGGACCTCACCGGCGATCTTATGTCACCCTAGAGAAGTAGCAAAGTTCACTCAATTTAGTAACTTAACCGAAGCGGTTATGCTTTTGTCTCCATACAATAATATACTGTGTAATGACGCTGTAGGACTTTCGAAAAGCCGAAAGAATTTTAGACATAGTAATAGTAACAAATAACTATAGAATCCTTTGTATTGAGCTTATTACAAATGACTCTAAAGCGCTTTACAGCTGTGAAGCGCCGCTTACATGTCTCTTCGTTGAGACAGATCGAAACCTCACTGGAGCAATGTTTGTTAGACACATATTGAGACAACACTGGACTAACGTTGGTTAGAGACATGTCAAGACCTTACCGGGCTAAGATTTGTTAGACACATGCTGAGACAACACTGGACTAACGTTGGTTAGAGACATGTCAAGACCTTACCGGGCTAAGATTTATTAGACACATGTTGAGACACGCCAGCAAGGTTCCAAATGACAGTGGCTCTTCATGGTCCAAGGCTGGGCTACTGAAAGCTAGCGTGACCACTGGAGTGTGACCTTCCACGTCCATCAACTAGCGTGAGAAAATGTAACAGACGTTGGTAAGAAAGTGACTGCATTACTCCTATGTGTAGCACAATCCGATTGGAAAAGCCTGGATAATTTGTGACGATGAATCAGCAAAATACATCGACATTCGTCATCCTAAGAACTATAAACAATTTAGAACATACCACGTGATCAGCTGTTGCCCGCTTGGAACGCCTGACTGAATTAATCAGATAGCACTATCCCAGAAGACTACGTGTGCTCAAAAAGGTCTCACACTGACTGCCACTAAGAGTTTGACTCGTCGGTTTTAAGCTAGTTGAAAATTCGTCATCTTGGAATACATTTATCAGCTACAAGTTGTTTGTCATGTATCTTACTTTGGCGAATTTTCTCATTTGTATTTGACTCCTTGTGGGATGTTTGGATGTATCCAGAAATAATTTGCGAGTTTGAAACTTTTACGATGAAAGCAAGGAAATGTATGACATCGTTGTATCTGTTCTTAAACGTTTCGATTATAGGTTTAATAGTGTTATTATAAATGCATTCTTTCGATTCCTTTTTTCATCACCACAGCAATATTTTCAAGAAAATAATAAAAAAAGTATGTGTTCATTGATTTGCATAAATTAAATCAAAACAGCACTGCGAGCGAGAATATAAATAGCTTTCATTCTTAAAAAAGGTAATATGCACTTAACCTTTCTACTTACGTCATCCATTAGAATTTGACAGATGTCAGGAGTAAAGTGTCGGAACATGGCCAAAGCATTGCACAAAATCTTCAGCAACCTGTCAGGTAAACAAATAAGAAAGAAGCTTGTAGCAATTAAGAAGGAAGCTTGTTGCAAATAAGAAGGAAGCTTGTTGCAAATGAGAAGGAAGCTTGTTGCAAATGAGAAGGAAGCTTGTAGCAATTAAGAAGGAAGCTTGTTGCAAATAAGAAGGAAGCTTGTTGCAAATAAGTAGGAAGCTTGTTGCAAATGAGAAGGAAGCTTGTTGCAAATAAGAAGGAAGCTTGTTGCAAATAAGGAAGCTTGTTGCATATAGGTAGGAGGCTTGTTGTAAATGAGAAGGAAGCTTGTAGCAATTAAGAAAGCTTGCTGCAAATAAGGAAGCTTGTTGCAAATGAGAAGGAAGCTTGTTGCAAATGAGAAGGAAGTTTGTCGCAAATAAGAAGGAAGCTTGTTGCAACTACCCTTTTACATATTCAAACACCAAAAATGTTTATGCCAAGATATTCCGTCAATTGGTTCCTCGAGTTCTTTTTATTTCAAGAGAAGTACAAATAGAATTAATGGACCATATACGTATATACTTAACAGTTATTGCACTCACGCTTGTTGGATATGACCTTTTAGATAGCGGACGAGGTGCGAAGCACTGAGTCAGCTATCATAAGCTCATATCCAACAAGCGTGAGTGGAATAATTGTTTTATTAAATACAAAACACTGAAAAACATTTTATTTTCTACCGACTCAAGTTTTTGGCCATTTTAAGGAAACATTTTTCATGATAAAGTTGTTAGTTTCCATTTTTGGACAAATCACAGGATATATGATTTATATCGTGAGTAGAGGGCCAATCAGATTATCAGAAATTCAATATCCATTGTTTTGTATTTAATAAACTGTATTATCATAATCTAGCCGAAATGATAGACTTTAATTCCAATATTAGCGCCAAATGTTCGTCTGTTTCAAGTTCGAATTTTTGCACAACAGTTGAACTTAATGTCAAATTGCTTATCTGGAACTTTGGAAACTGGTAATGTAACCATTGAACCATTTTCTCATAAAAATAAAACCCAACTAATACAATATACAATACATACTTTGGCAGGCTATGTTGGCAGCATCCCATCTTCCGGAAGAGAGACACGTGAGGGTGTCTTTGCTTGTGGGCAGCTTGTATCCTGCATGGCAGCTAAACTTGCACACGGAGCCAACTTTCATGGCTCCCGCATTCAGACATTCTAATGGGCTGACTGCAGTCCCCTGTGACAGCACCAAGGGAGGACAATCTCTTACTACAAGTCATAAGTACAAACTTGATTAGTGAACAATGCTTAAATGGCAACTTGGCATTTTTAACCTTATGGTTATTTCTTGTGGCCATTAATAGACATCAAACTATTTTCTGTTTCTTTTATTTAGAAAATTTTTGTAAAGTACAAATCGTTGAAATGAAGGTTGTTGCCAGCTAAGAAATTTATTTGGGTTGCCTGTGACAGCACCAAGGGGACAATCTCTTATTAAAAGCAATAAGTACAAACTTGATTTGTGAATAATGAAAGATGAAGGATTGATTTAGGTTGCCTGTGACAGCACAAAGAGAGACGGAGTGTAACAATGAGGGAGGTAATAAAGTCAAGTGTGTGTAAAACCATCGAAAAGCATATACGGCGGTACTCATATAATGAGAGCGAGTAACTAACAAGCATGTGTACTCACACTGGCACTTGTATTTCTCTCCCTGAATGTATTTGTATCCAGTTTTACAGTCGCACTGATATCCGCCGCCATAGTTATTGCAGTTAGTAGAAATCGGATCACACTTGTGAGCTGAGGTATCGCACTCGTTGATATCTAGAAATACAACAAACTTCTCAAGTTATCGAATACCATACCAAAATATACTATGACTCGCCAGCAGTCCTGACACGTTGTGATGAGTGAATATCATGCATTAGTCATTACACAATACAATAGCAACAGTTACAGTAGCATAAGCTTACAATTCATACCAATATTACCGAAATTACACGTTGATGCGATTTAATTATAGCCAACATAAAACATAATTGTACATAATTGCGTTATTCATATCAACAAGTGTCGGTGTTACGAAAGTAAAACTTCTGTGTGCATCGAGAGAAAAGTTTCTTCTTAGAAAGTATTTTAATTTGTATCATGGACGGGGATAGCGCGACTCATTACCTTGGACCATGAGTCCGTGTTAGATACCAGATTCCACTCGTACCTCTGTGCCCCCTGTACACCCTGTACACTCTGTACACCCTGTACACCCTGTACACCCTGTGCACCCCCTCCTACTCACACTGGGTCAAATACCTGGCTGGGTTGCAGTTGGGGTTCAGTAATCGATTTTCTTCTCATCTTAATATCATTTGACATTATCCACAACGCACATAATTAGGTATATATCAGTCTGCTAAATAGTTTGGTACCTCAACAAATTCATTGCCTATGTATATTTTTATTATATCTATGGTGATAATCCAGAGTGACAGAACAATTTTAGACTCCGTCGGTGGGTAGGTAAAACGTATAATAAAATCAACCAAGGGTTGACAGAACAATTTTAGACTCAGTCGGTGGGTAAGTAAAATGTATTATAAAACCAACCAAGGGTTGACAGAACAATTTTAGACTCAGTCGGTGGGTTGGTAAAACGTATAATAAAATCAACCAAGGGTTGACAGAACAATTTTAGACTCAGTCGTTGGGTAAGTAAAATGTATTATAAAATCAACCAAGGGTTGACAAAAACAATTTTAGACTCAGTCGGTGGGTAGGTAAAATGTATTATAAAATCAACCAAAGGTTGACAAAACAATTTTCGACGCCCTAAAGTTGGAATAAACAGAATAAAGGTGACAAGAAGAAGAAAGCCCTTCGTCGGGGCATCTGAAAATATAGGAATTCGAATTATAATGTATGCGAATCCAAATAGACGAGAGAGCCATTGGTCAAAATAGACAACTATAAAGCTCTATCGTTATACAGTTAACATTTTAGCTTTGAGAGAGAAGGACGTTATTTTATAACCTTTTTGTAATTTTGAGATGTAATACCACTTTATAGTGACGTCTATAGTAAGTTTTGTATCGCGATAGACCTACGTTCTCGCCCAATCCGATTGAAATCTCGACTTAATTATCTTTTCACTTCGGGATTGGACGAATCCAATAAGTGTATAATGTTAGTTATACGACATACCTTTACACTTGTGCTTGTCATCAGCCAGTACATAACCGCTCTTACAGGAGCATTCATACGACCCAACCGTATTATTGCAATACCACTCACAACCTCCATTAGCAGAAAGGCATTCGTTCTGGTCTGGAAAAATAAAGTATTTTTGCTGACAATAACAATGACTTTATGATAATGTATATTTAAATGCCATTTAATACATACATCTTATTTGATATTTTAGTATGTAGTATATTGACTGGATACTGTTACGAGTCTTGCAGTATTTTGACCAGCCCGAAGGGCAAACCAAAATGCAAAGGACGACTTTGCATTTCATTCTATGATAAAATCTACACCTATCGTAAAATCTTGAATCGGCCCTTGTAATATTTTAGGCATCATAAATACCATTTTAATAGCTTCATATGATGTTTTTGAAATTCTAAATCGTATAGCTGATATAATAGTTATTGTATTCTGAGAAAAAATTCACAAAGAGAGTAAGACACTTGAAGAACTGACAAAATTACTGCATACTGTCTTGTAAAAAGTTTCAGTTTAAAGCCTGGTTTCCATATGGTTGTATCTGTCGTAGATGTCGTATCTGTCGTATCTGTCCTATGAAAAAAATTCATACGACAGATACAATCGAATTGAAACCTCATATACAACCGCCCAATACGACAGATAAGACAGATACAACCTGTTGTTTGAGACAGAAGCGATTCTATCTCCTACAACAGATACAACAGGAAATGGGCGTGATACAACATAATTTTGTTAATGAAAACCACCGCAAGCGAGTCATACGACAAATACAACAAAAATGTGTCCCAGACTGCACTTCTTTCTCTTCAGCAGAAGGGACAGATACGACAGATACAACTATATGGAAACCCAAGATGCACAACTGTTGTATGAGTCCATAAAGTTGTGTTCGCGCTGCAGGGAGCTAGTTCTCATAAGACAGATACGACAGATAAAACTATATGGAAACCAGGCTTAATAGTTCAATTGCCGTCCACTCACCTACACATCTCTTGCTGTTGCTTACACTGATGACGTATCCGGTCGGACACGTGCACCGGAAGCTACCAATCGTGTTGGCACAACCATGGCTGCAACCATCAATATCCAACGAACACTCGTCAATGTCTGATTGAGAAAAATAAATTTATAAATAAAACATAAAATATAATCAACAAAGGTTTGACAAAACAATTTTCCACGCCGTAAGGTTGGAAGAAAGCTGACGTTACCAGTGTTAACCTTCGTCGGTGCATCAGACGAAGAGTTCTGATAAAGGGTTAATACTTGAAACGTCGGCTTTCTTCAAACTTTATCGCGCGGAAAATTCTTTTGTCGACCTCTATTATTCGATCTAGGCAACTTTTCTTGTACCAGTGCACCAGCATTGTGGTTAAATCATAAATATTATTTACATCAGTGGTTTTTATTCACATTCTATGTTTCACTATAGTTTTTTTTGCTTATTTGTCCTGTTTAAGTGACGTGGAATGTGTCACACGATGTCTCTTGACCTATCCAGCAGCTGAAAAAATGCCCTATTATCTACATAAACATGTTCAATTTAATTCAGCCAGCTTGTCTTTTTCAATTTATTATCAATTTTTTATTGATGCTTATATTTTAACAAAAACATCTAACAGCATACAGACAAGTCACTGCATCGGGATCTAGTACAAGCATTCCCCGACTTTTTCGTCCGTTCAGACAGACTGTGCTGGAACTTGCTGTCTTTTGGCTACTACATGGAGAAAGTTCTACAGCTATCAGCAACTCAAGCAGATGCAGAGGCACAAGCAAACACAAATGACGTCGTTAGTGCATAATGACGTACCAAACAGAAATGACGTCACTAGTTAGTACATTAAATGACGCACCTTGACACCTGTACTGGGATGCACGGCTGTGACCAATTCTACATTCGCAAAAATAATGCCCAACTCTGTTACGGCATATTGTGCTTGTCCTGTCACAAAGATCACTCCCTTGGTCACATTCATTGATATCTGAAGAGAAAGGAAGATGTTGTTAGTTGAAACCAAACCAAAGAAATAACTAGGTTTGTCTCAAAGAAAAATGTGCCTACATTATACAGAGCTAGCACCTTTACAACATAAATAATTTTAAAGTGTTTGCCAAATTAAGAGAATATGAAGAGAATCGAAGCCAACTGCAGATTGCACACATTTTAGGTATCATACTGATGATTAGTAACCATGGTAACTGAACTGTGCTTGTTTAGCGCACAAGCTAACACAGTTATTATGTTCTTACGCATTGCAATTCATCCCTAAAAGAGCTTAACGGGAGAGCGGTCGATTTTTCTTGGGATTATGCCCAGAGTATTTCATACCTCTCTAAATGCGGCACAGTAGCTGTTACTTATTTGTAAACGTCGAGATAACTTTTGGAGTTTAGAAATGCAATAGAAAGTTTGAAATTTGGAAAAAGAAAAATTAATTAATTTTCTTTTTTGCAACTTCCGATTCAAACTTTGTAGCTAATTATATATATTTCATAACTGTGAATCTAATATTTTGGATGTAACAGTCAATGACAGATGGCGAGACAACATCATTCACTAGATCAGAGTTACAATGCAAACCAATTATACTACACTTACAAAAGCAACTTGTTACACATGCCATACTTCAAGTCAATCTGACAAATTGCATTGAAAGTAGAAGAAGAAGGGGTTCATTTGCCCCCCTCCCCCCACATGTAAAGAGACCAAAATGTGGTAAACCCAAAAATCAAAAGAAAAGTAGAAAGTGATAAATCAATGGAGAAACTGTACAAGTTACAAACTCCTCACACCTTGACAGATGTGCTTGTCCAAGCCAGGTTTGTATCCAGGTTTGCACTGACATTTATAACTTCCGACTTCATTCACGCAGGTTGTTGACTGCTGGTCACAAGGATCGCTGCCGGGCAAACATTCGTTGACATCTTGTAGGGAATAAAAGATATGTTGGTATTAGAAGAGTTTATTGCTCATAATAATTTGAAACTTCAAAGAGGTCCACACTTAAGTTCTTATATCGTACAATTCATTTCTTAGCTTTCTGAAGTAAGAGGTTTTTTATAGAACCAATATATAGATATAGATCATTTTATTATCTCTTAAGTTTTTAACATACCATATCCTTTTGCCATTTCAACTTTTAATTTAAATCATTTGGAACTCACTGGTGATTCCTGCAATTTTCAGTTGTAATTGCACTGTTTTAAGTCTGTGTTATATTGCACTGTTTTGAATCTGTAATCGGCAGTGATAAAATATGAGTTTTGTAAAAAATGGCGTTAATCAGTCCATACCTATACAAGATTTGCCATCACTTCCAACTTTCAAACCGGGCGGACATTCGCAATGGTAACTCCCAACGGTATTCACACACGTGCCGTTACAGCCGTGATCCCCTGTGCATTCATTCTCATCTGAAGATGGAAAAAATATGAAAAATTGATATGTCATGAATAATAGAAGGTACTTACGCAAAACGCTTTTCTTTTGTGGTTCTTTGATTAGCTATCTCACATTAAGATAATTAGTGGTAGTATACTTTGGCATATTTATCGGTTTAAATATATATACAGTGATTGCATGACACTGATACTGACACTTACAAATGTTAATCATTAGGATAGAAGAGATTATGGGAGCCTTGTTGGCAATTGAAGAGGCATTACAATTCAGGAACCCATTTTGCCCCTTTGTTATTAAACCATATTTGACCACATCTTAATCAAATTCTTTGTTTTAAATAAAGAAGAAGAGGAAGAAGATGAAGAAGAAGAACAAGATGAAGAAGAAAAAGAAGAAGAAAAAGAAGAAGAAGAAGAAGAAGAAGAAAAAGAAAAAAAAAAGAAAAAGAAAAAAGAAAAAGAATCAACAAACTAATATTGTTTACCTTTACATGTTTTCCCATCATCTTGAAGTTTGAGTCCGTTTGGACATTTACAAACAACTGTCCCGGGTAGTGTTTCGGAGCATTCGTGCGAACAGCCGCCATTCATATCGGAACAGCTTTCCCCTGGTATACAGATCGGGAATTATGGGAATTTATTATGATGCTGCTGTAGATCTTGACGGTAGTGACAGCAATGATTATGGAAAGACTTTAATAGTTTCGATAATGACGGCGACGTCGCTAACAGCATTGATGATAGTGTTGTTGTCGATGACGGCAGTGATTATGGAAAGACGATGGTAATTATAATGATAATAATTACGGTCACGCTGCTAACAGCATTGATGATCAGTGTTGTTTACGATGGTGATAATTGTTAGTAAGACGATTATTGAAGACGGTAACAATGAGTATCACATGATTGTTTATCAGTAACAGACAACTGCGCAAGGAAAGCATTTGAAACTATACATGATCGTTGGAACAACTTTCGTTTGGTACAGAGAATGATTGGATTCTTCTATAGAAATAACAATTCTACTGATGGAGAAACACACTGTCTTGATGGTGTGAATGTGCTGTGATCGGAAGCCGATATTGATTGGTTAGTGGGTTGCCTATTAAAACATAAATCTCTTGGTTCATTCTCAGTTATTCATAATAAAACGCCAATAAAATTTTTAATATTTAAAATATTTAAATATTTAAATATTTAAAAATTCTCAGTTATCTTAACGTCTTTTATGATTTTCATGTAGATGGAGCTTTCACTAACCGTAGAACGGAGCAATGACAGAAAAATACGGAGTGCACCTCTGAGCTCTTTATACATGAACAACTGGCTCAAGCAGCAAGTTATGGAAGTGAAAGAAATAACGTTTACCCGTTTACCTTCTTACGAGCATCAGATGGGTAGAATTGACTGTATCTTGCTAGTTCGACTTACCTATGCACTCATAAAGCTCAAAACGGAGGCACATTTCGCCATAAAACTCTTGCGGAAATATTCTCACGTAACGAGCACTGATTGGTTCATGATTCCGTTTAAGGTCGTTGAATACAATAGTATTCTTGTCGTTGTTCGCATTAAATATCTGCAAAATATCACAGTTACTCACTACGAATTCAAATATTTGGGTGTTTTAGTAGGAGGAACTCTTAATTTCAGGAACTGAAACGAGTGTTGTAAGAAAAATAATTCCAGGACATTTGTGATTGCCATTTCCAAACTGATAGAAATCCTAATAATTAGCATTTTAATCAGTTTTGGATAATAAATATAACTACAAAAATCAGTTCTCATTTTGAGCCCAGACGTCATTGCAATGTATATTCCTTGTCGTTCAGCAGTTCAGATGTTTGCCAATTATTGAAAATAAAATAGGTGAAGTGGCCGAGAGAGGCAACGCAAAGGCTTCTAACACTCATCTTTCTCTGCGATATCAGTGTGTTTCGAAAAAATTCTTTTTTCAAAACGGCGTTTCTCAATGCTTTAATTGATGAAAAAGGAATCTTAAAAAATATATCAAAAATTGAAAAAGCTAACATGATGGCCAATACGATGCATAGATTTTTGTTTGAATTTACTATTACCGTAAAACAATTGTGAGTAAATGGGATAAAGTCTGCTTTATCCCAATATCCTCAGCAATTATTTTAAAAAATACAATTAAAATCGTTCTGAAGTCTTCCTCTAGAGTTAACACAGCATCTATTTAAGGTGTTGCAGTCAGAGGAAGGATATTGGTTTAAATTATTAAAATTGGCTCTTCTGGTGATTCAAGTCTGACAATGAATTACAAAGAGTGCAAACAATAATAAAACAGAGATATTTCAAATTTACAAGAGCTACCTGTGAATTCATCGCCTCAATATATATGACTACGAATTTTAAATCAATAGATTCTAAATAAAATTTTATGAAAAATGAAGAAATCTTACCATTCTATTTCTAAGCAAAGTGGTGCGGGATAGAGAGGTCATAGACGAATAAAACATCTCCCAAAAACACTACCTTTGGATCCAAGCTTCCTTCCAATTTTGGAAAGGCTCTATATGCAATCCCAGCGGCGCTGTAATGGATCTTGTACTTCGAAACATACATAGAGTAAGTAGTATTTCGACCCTGTGTTGCAATTCTTGATAATTCCCGGACAGTTCCAAGATCGACCTGGAAAGATGACAAGAGCAGTTAACAGCACTTCTAGGCGCAACAAAAAAAATTAAATTTGTTTTGAAAGAACTCATCACATCCCAACGGAAACCAGCAGCGACTGCCAGTATTGTTTATCACTTGTTCGCTCCCATTGTGGACTTTTCCTGTAGTTTCAATAAAAAGCAAAAAACACTGTTTCCCGGGAATGCTCAGAACTCGTCCGAGCTCAGTTTTCACATTGAACCAGAGACCTAACGATCTTCAAACTGACACCAACCCTTCTGAAACTAAGATAGGACTCTAGTTGAATGTTCCCAAACTTTCATTAATATCACAAATACAGAAACCGAAACAAACGCAGAAACTACAGTTACAAATTGTAGCTTCGCTGTCCCTCAAGCGTTTCAACATTTCAATAAGGGAAAATTAAAATAAGTACACCAATCCTGCGCACACATTGCAAAAAAAAAAGATTAGGAATCAAATTAAACAATATGACAGTAAAGTACAGAGATCAAGTTCTACGGTTTGAAACAGGAGCCTGCTTCTAAATTTTAGACCTTTTGCTCTCTTAACTGAGCAAAGACCGTGTTTGAGTCCGATATGTGAAAACCTTTGCAAAAATTACATAGACAAACGCAATCAATCCTAGAAACCACGTTTCCCGGGAATGTTCAGAGATCGTGCAAGCTCTTCGGTTTGAACCTCCCAACTGAGTTAAGACGACCTTTCAGTCCGATGTGGGAAAATCTTCAAAAATTTACATAGAACAACAAAAACAATAGTAGAAATAACAAACACTAAATGTTAATATCAATCGATTTACATTTTTAACAAAAAAATAAGTATTAAAAAATATGTCGAAATAAGAAAATAAAGAAACTTGGAATCAAAACTGAAAATTGCCGTCTCCCGGGAATGTTCAGAGCTGACGTGCAAGCTCTTCGGTTTGAACCAGGGACCTTCAGATCTTCAGTCTGACGCTCTCCCAACTAAGCTAAGACGGCGTTGTAGTCTGACATAGGGAAATCTTCACAAAACTCACAGAGGAACACGCACAATAAATGAAACAATGAGAATTAAATGTTAATGTCAATTTATTTACATTTTAAGAAAACGCATGAGAGCAAAATAAATGTACTCGTTTTGCTAAAGTCTAAAATTTGAGGAAATAAGGAAACAAAAAGACTTTGTTCAGAGCTCATGAAAGCTCTTTGGTTTGAACCAGGGACCTTCAGATCTTCAGTCTGACGCTCTCCCAACTGAGCTAAGACGGCGGTTCAATGCGACAAGGGAAAATCTTTACAAATGTTACATAGAGGAACACTCACAATGGTAGAAACTACAAACATTAAAATGTTATTATACATTGATTGACATTTATAGCAAATGATAACAAAATAAACGTTCTCATCCTTCTAAACCCTAAAATTTGTGTTAATAAGGAAACAAAAAACTTTGAATCAAAACTGAAAATTGCCGTCTCCCGGGAATGTTCAGAGCTCTTGCAAGCTCTTCGGTTTGAACCAGGGACCTTCAGATCTTCAGTCTGACGCTCTCCCAACTGAGCTAAGACGGCGGTTCAATGCGACAAG
>JANSTR010183150.1:0-16045 GCA_025434805.1 Antipathozoanthus remengesaui | reverse complement strand
CAAAAACAAGTTTCATTAGCATGTAGTTAACAAATAGACAATAAGAACAGAAGCAATTGAGTTGAAATGCATTTTTTACAAAATGTGTGATTTCCGAAATAATAACCTAAGTTGCATAATTGTTTCTAATAATTTATGCATGATGATGTCACCTAATTAATGTCAAAAAATTTCTCATTAATCTGGTTACTGTTACTGAACATGGCAATTGCTTTGAACACTGATTTTTTAGGCACAAGACCTATGAGGGGCGAAATAATCCCCCCATACGTTTATGGGTCTATTCTAAGGGTTAATGAAAATAAACTTTGATAATAATAATAATAATAATAATAATAATAATAATAATAATAATAATAATAATAATAGTTCTAAAAGTGTAAAAAGTTAAATAATGATATCTATTTTTAACAAAATGAGCTACTTTGCAAATTATTATCATCAGTGATTGTAAATGAAGTTTATTCTGAAATATATGATAATTGAGTGATTACAGTGCGTGGTCATGAATTTAAATCGTTATTATGATAATATAATCAATTGAAAAAACAATCTTATATTTACCTATCAAAGAGAGTTGAAAATGGTGTAGCTAATAAAATCTGATTTTAATATTACTGTACCGTATTTATAATAATCAATATAGTTTTTGAAAACATGTTTCTCTTAATGATGTTCCAGCATTTTTTTACTTGTTTTTCAAATATCACCTGGAAGCCAGTGCTGTATTTTAGTTGCTCTATAGGCAAGAGACTGTTGGGAAAGGGTAGCTCATCTCTCCATTATAATAAATTCCAAACTTTGGAAAAGTACATGTAAGTAAACCCCAACTCTCTGTATATTGCTTGGACCATAAGGCACATAGCAGGCATTTGATCTCCATTCCAGGTTCCTCTTTTTACTTTTGTGTGGTTGTTATATCAGTCTGGCTTAGTCCTGGAAACTACCTTATTACATGAAATTTTAGCGTCATGTTAATTGGCAATTTTGAGACTTTATTTAGTGACACTTAAATTTAGCAATTTTTCTAAAATCTCGTGTTTCTAGTCACTATATTTTCGCGATTTTGAGCCAAAAATCAACTTCATTTTCTTTTGATTCCCTTTATTGTAATTCTTAAAGAGATTAAATATAACACATCTTGGATGAATTTCATCAACAAAATAAAACAGTAAGAACAACAGTAATGCATTATTATTATCAGATGTTCAAAAACACGACGTCAATGTTTTGCATCATCAATCCTCTTGTCTCGTAAATATGCTATTAGCTGCCATAAAACTACTTCCTGGGAGACTTGCAATTGTCACCATAGGTCATCTGCCACGTGAAATTAGCCGTTTCACAAGATTTTTTATATCAAGAGGCACCAATGTCTTTGTCATTGTGAAAGGTACGCACCATCGACGATCACCACTCATACAGGGTGGATTAGAAATTTCAGTAAAAGTAACAATCAGAATGGAAAAATCAAGCGAAAACTCTCAAGCCATGGAAAGGTTTAAGGAGCTGGTTCATCACCATTACAAAGAGCCAGTAAATGGACAATTTGATGACTGTACTAAAGAAGTGCTGCGTGAGATGTCAGATGAGAGTAGTGATGAAGAGATCGCCTCATAATTGGACAATATTGACTCTATAAACATTTTTGTTGCCACACAATACCAAACATTGACTTTTTAAACACTTGTGTTACACTAAACCCATTATTTTTGATTTTTGAAATATATGGAGTCACTACATTTTAGCATCATGTTAAGTTAGCGACACTTATTTTTAGTGTCACTTTATTTTAGCGATTTTAAATTCTAAAATTCATGTAAATTCTAAAATTTCATGTAATAAGGTACTCTTGAATTCATATAAGAAACCTTCTGTTATGTCACCATTCAGTGAGATAAGTGAATTAAAATAATATGCTTGCATTAAGCGTTGCCAATGTGAAATCAACAAGAAGTGAATGTCACAACCACATGTAAAAGATCATGATGATGTGTATCATATGAGATGATTGTTGTGAAATTGATTTGATTCAAAGTATTATCCGCTTCAGTTGAAATAACCAAGCACATGGCTCTCTCAGGATAAAATCTTAGAAATCAGAAACACTTTAAAACAATTACAGATTTATGGATTTTCAATTGACCTTAATATTTATAATATGCCCCAATGTCCTTGAACAATAACTTCAACTTGTTTCCAAGTTCTTATACATTTTCGGTCTCAAAGTGAGCCTCCACTTCAAGTTTTTGTTTATGACTACTATAAGGTGTCTTGTGAATAAGTCTATAGACCGTCATAAATTGTTTGTGTTACACATGGATTATCTACTGACTAGTACAATGTATACCATAAGAAATTATGTGAAACAAATGATTTCAACTACTGAGTGCTCATTCTTCCTTTCCATCCATCCTATGATCTAGAATATAAACACTGTATTGAGTCAAGACCTCAAACCTTGTAACAGCTAGCTGTACTTTCCTTGAAGTACTAATAAACATGATATTGATTTTCATTATATTAAATATCTAGAAGAAAAAGTAGATGCTTATAATTCTTATTCTTACTAACCAAGGCTGAATGGGCTAGACGAGGGCTAACATCTTACAAGTAACAGAGGTATAATATGATGTTTAAACATGCTAAACTTCAGTGTCATTTCATTAACTGATCTGCATGAGCTGATAAGTATGTTTGGCTTCAGCAGGACGGCACAGTAGAAGGTGGAAAGGAATCACAGGCTCAGGTGAGGGGACTCAACTTATGTGTTGATAACACAATTCTTTCAACAAAGATTATTTATTATTGTTTAGAATTATTCAACATCCAACTCAACAACAACACTTCATCATGCTTATGTGCGATAAACTTCGCACTTGTGTCTTGAGCATTGTTTTGACATTTGTCATCTTCCATATTAGTCTATTCAGTCACAGACTGACTTTTTTGTAAGAACAAAACCAAGCCCCCCTCTCCATTAAGCTCCACTCTCAAATAAACCCCCATTTAGAACCTCAAGTTTCCAATAAGCCCCCCCCCCATCCATATAATAGCAGTCTGATAGCCTTGAATGTTCTTTGTATAATCACACTCTTGCCCAGCGGTCTAAATATAATTAAGAGTTAGTAAAATGCAGACTTGTATTTAAACAAGTGCTTGCAAAATGTTTTGGTTTTGAATGGCCAAAGACGAGCCTACTACTACATACTGTATATGAAATTAGGTCGGAGTTAGTGAGATCAGTTCAGAAGCTCAGGTGGCATTTTAACTCTCGAGTTTTTAATAAGTCCCCTGTCTCTAATCAGCCCCCCTCTGTAGTAAGACCCTCCCTCTATTAGTGCTGAATTTAAATAAGCCCCTCCGGGTGCTTTTATGGTATTCTTTCCCCAGTTTCCAGCAGAATTTGGTTCTTTATAATTGAAAGTAATGGGTGAAGCCACTGGGGCACACTATGTCCAGACATTCTTGTAACTGTTTTATCCATGGGGGTATTACAAGTATAATAGAATCAACCAAGGGTTGACAAAAAACAATTTTTCCTCGCTGTGAGGTTGGAAGAAAGCAGATGTTTCAAGCGTTGGCCACTTGTCGAAGTATTTCTTTGTTATATGCTTTACCTTCCTGCTGACGCAGTCTATAGTTTTTTGAAAACTATTTACTTGAAGGTATTACATGGTTTTGCACCTAAGTATGCATATGATTGTTATCCGTGAGTGCTATGTAATATAAAATTAGAAGTAATCAGAGATTAGTAAAGTGCGTTTGACTTTAAAAAGTGATGCCAAAGTTTGGGTGTCTACACTATAGCATAGAAAACACAATCTCAAGAAACCTAAATTGTAAGATAATGCAATATTTTAAAATGAGCTGCAAAACAAACATTTTACTTTTTCATTCTCCATAATCACGTTTCTGAATTTCCATTTCGTTGAATGTTTCCTGAGTAATATAAGTTTGTTGGTTTGAATATAAACTATACACCTGGGTAAGAAGAATGTGGAAGAATGAACTGAATGAAGAATGTGGAAGTGTCAAAACAATAAAACAACTACACATGACATTGACAAGAATCACAGATGGAAGCCTGCAACAATTGTATTTTATCACTGCGATCACGATCAATCAATCGTGAATCACCAAATGAGAAGTACATGTCAAAAATGCCAAAATTTTATTTCCTGGGATGAAATTGATCAGTGGACATCAAGTTTGTGGTTGGCGTTGGTTCAACACAAGATTTGACACTGAAACTGATAGAGCCATCAATTACTAGTTGTCTGCTCACGATGCAGATGTCGAATTTTTCTGACTTGGTGTAAACATATAAGTAATAACCACACTTACATTATCCGAGCTTCTCTGAGTCTGTTGAAACTGAATTTATTGAGTGGTCTTTCAATGCAATGTCAACTGTGAATGTCGAAGCTATTCACAAGTCCACATACACGTGGCAGTGTGCATGCTGAGGGGAACTGAATTTTCTTGGAAGCAAGAACAACAGCAAAATCTTGCCAGAAACTCACCATAGAGTCTGACACAAAACTCAGTGTTTTTGTCGACTGTGAGTGTCGGAAGCTATTTGCAAGTCCACGTGCTGAAGGGAATTGAATCTGCTCAAAAGCGAAGAAAGACATGCAAATCTATATCTTGCTGGAAACTCACTGGTCATGGAGAGCATGAGGATGAGCCTGCATATTCTTTGGTCAGTACAGTTGCACGTGAGATGTGGTACATCACCTGCCCACCTGCCTGCCCACCCTCCACATTATCGAGATCGACTTTATTCCTGCTATACAAAATCGGCTACCACCTGCTGTGCTACCATGTCAAGATTAGGATTGCATTCTCTTAAAGAACCATGTTCATCTAGGCGTGATTTTGCTTGTTTTCGGGTGCCGCGAAATTCTCTTTGTTTGGATAAAGTATAATATTCGTCAATATTTCTTCCATTCCTTTAATTTCGAACAGCAAGCAGTCTATCAGAGTTGCTTGATGTTATCTGAATGATGTCGCCATTACGAACAGCAGAAATGGATATAAACAATAACAAACCATGCCTAGGTGAACACGGTTTTTTAACGTTGAACACAATAATAGTTCATTCCAGTGTGATACAATATTATGCAAGACAAGAAACAGTAAAGGGAGTAATAGCAATTAACAACAATATATGGTGTAATGCAACACAATATTGATATACTGATAATGTCAGTTATTGAACAGTAACATCTTGGATTGTTTCAAGATTCTTAAAGACAAACACATTTCATTTCTTCCTCATATCTTATTTTTTTCCCAGTCCGTTTTTCCCCATTCCCTCATCTCTGTGTCTGAATCACAACTGGAGATTCAGGCTAGGTTCTGTGCAGTAAAATATTGGGCATGCTATGAAACTGCATCCATGTTAATATCATTCTCAGTCGACTATCTATACAATTATCTTATTTTCTGTCATGAATGTTGGTTGTATAGTACATGTACACCAACATTGCCAGCCAGTATTATGAAGTTGTTGGGAAAACCAATTTTTGAATCAAACCTATCTGGTATTGCTACCAATCTGAATTTTCAATAGTAAAATTAACCAAGGGTTTCAAGACAAAAACAATTTTCTACATCATGCTAACTTAGCTTAACTTAACTTAACCTTACAGTGCAGAAAATTGTTTTCATCATCCCTTGGTTGATGTTATCACATGTTCTACGTACCCATCAATGCAGTCTATAGTTTTTTAAAAAAAAATACTATTTAATACTTAGACAATGTCATTCTAATTGCTACAGGTTTTTATGATCCATGTTTCGAGCCAGTAGGATATGCTGAAACTTTATAACAATGAATTCAAAACATCTGTAACTGTAAAGAACATATCTCCACTGATAGAGGAGCAGGCGTAGCTCAGTTGGTTAGTGCACTGCCTACTGTGCTAGAGGTCCCCAGTTCGATTCTCGGTGATCTCAACGTCTGTTTCGACTTTCCTCTGATCTGTGTAGCTGGAGCTTTAAATACCCGTAAAACGGAGCATTGACAGAGGAAGGGGGTAAAGGGTGCACCTTCAATATCAGTAAAACGGAGCATTGACAGAGGGAGGGGGTAAAGGGTGCACCTTCAATATCAGTAAAACGGAGCATTGACAGAGGGAGGGGGTAATGGGCGCACATCAAGGGCTTTATACATGGGCACCTGGCTTGGGAGATTTGGGCAACCACTCTCCGCGTTATTGAAGTAAAATACCTTTACCTTTTACCTGTCGATACAGTTAGTCTTGCATAGGGTGGTTAGCACCCGCGGTATGTGACGTCAGTATTCCTGAATGCTTTGGCTGTAGTCACCTTCAGTTTACTCTGTCAACCCAGACTCAAACTAAACCTTGTTTCTATGGTCGCTGGTTTTGCAATAATTTACTAATTGGCTTATCTCCAAACTCCGATCGATTTTTCTACTACATGTGTATATGTGTTTATCGACGGAGTATTTCGACAATTCATGTTAATCAGTTATAAACGCTCAAACAGTGTTTGAGGGGTCATTTTCATAGCAGCTTCATACAGAGCTGTGAACAAGAACTTACAGATTTTTGCTCAGAGTTTAGTGATCCGAGCGATTTAACTAAACAAAGGAACTGCGTTTTAGGGACTTTATGTTATACTTTAAATAAATCAGGTCAGCACGGAATTTTCTCTTTTGCGAATAACCGCATTCGCTGGTCTCAGACGTCCTCGAAATTTAAGTTGAGAGTGTCCAACCACCCTGATTTTGGCGAGGTAGCCCCGACTTTGCTTGCGAACTCCGCAACCCTGAGCCGAATAGGAAAAAAAACTATTTTGAAGATTTCCCAAGCAAAAATCCTGGATTTTAAAGTTTAACATTCAAAAATTTTCTTAAAATTTCTTAACTAGAAGAGATATTTTCGTCAAATTCAAACTCGACAAACGCGATGGAACATTCAGTAATTGACTGAGAAATGGCATTTTCCGAGCCTCTACATTCTAAACTTTTTCCAGTGGAAGCCTTACTATGCTCTCGGCTTCGGCGCTCGCCACTACCGTGTTTACCCCGCTTTGGGGAAGGCTGGAAGTTGAACACTCCGTAAAGTCCTGTTTCGTTCTAAAATGATCCGTCGTTGTCTTTCTGCTGGCGAATCATTTGGCTTTTAAACGTAACTTAAAATTCGCCAAAAAGGCATGATAAGACAATTAACATTGGAATACCGGCTGCATATCATTTAATGAACCTCATCCATTACTTAAAGCTATAAATAACAGAAGATGTGCTTCATTTGTTGTTGTAGATCCGATCCATCGAGGGACAGTATGGGACTTTGCAGGCTTATATCACTCCACGAATACAACCCAAGACGTGCCAAGTGCGCCAGTATCCCATTAAACCGCTCTCCCTGCATCAGAGAACCCATGTTTTTGACGAAAACAAGTAAGTTTCTTTGGTTGGTCGTGTTTTATTCATGTCAAGTTAACGAGATTCTAGGACTCTTGCCACTGGACATGGTAATGTAGTCTCCCATATCCACGTTGGAATGTTATAATCTTCGCTGATACCATATGTGTAGCGTGACATGAACTTTTCATATTCTCAAACTTTGTTCGCGGCTAGCCAACAGAAAAAGCGCGAAAACTTGACTGGACACAAACGAAGAGACCTTATAAAGTACCATATTATACCTCCGTATTCTACCAATCGTATGTCTGCATTGCGATCACATGCTGATCCATTATTTGACGATATTGGACAGCAAATTATTGGACAGCAAACTATTGGCTGTTTAAACGTGAAGTTTTGACTTAAATATCTTTCCATATTGCATTTGGACGATTCCAATAATATTGTTTTGAACAATCAAATCTTTACTTACGATATTATAATATGTTATTCTGTTCATGTTTCTTTCCCAGACCTGTGAACAGCCTCAAGCTTACAGGACAGTTCAGCTTAGCCGAGGTTCATTCATGGGTGTGTTTCTGTCTTCCAGAAGTACCCGAGAGGTATGTTTTTCTGAATTGTTAGTAAATGTAACTATGGCTATGGTGATGACAATAACATTTACAATGGCAATAGCGATTGTATTTACCTGGATGACAACACAGCGAACAAAGGGCTGCTTTGAGTACGTTGGTGGACAATTGACAATCCTATTATAGACTTGAAGTGAACGACTGCGGTCAAAATGTGGTATAGCGAATAAAAGGCCTGCTCAGTTAAGAGCGTTTGCAGACAATGGTGTTATGTTGTCCTGTAATGCATGGGTTTAAAAAAATTCACATGCGTACGTAGTATTTCCATTTTTTGTGAAAATTTACTTCTGGTGCGTTGTCCAGGTGCGTGGTTGTGTTGGTAATTATGATAAGGACGATGGTGAGGATGGTGGTAAAAATGGTGACAATAATTAATGAATATGATTGGCGTAATATTGATGATGATGGGTTTTTTAGTGATGACGATGATGAAAATGACGACGCATGGTGATGACTATGACGGTAATAATGCTGATGTTGATAATAAAGAATGATGATAACGGTAAAGGAGATGGTGATGATGATGAGATGGTGATGGCCGTCATATTAATGATGATGGGTTTGTTAGTGATAAGAATGATTATAATGGCGATGACTATGGGGAAATAATAATGCTGATATTAATGGTAATTAGGAATGATGATGATGATGGTGATAATTTTGACAATAGTAATACATTTTGCTCTTTATACGCATTTAGTCCTTCAGTGCACTTAGGAACACTGTTTCAGAAGACGTTCCTGTTCTGGATCGTAAATAAAGTTCATATTCTTCCAAGGAATGTGTGGAGATGGATTAGCAATGATAGACGTCATAGAGTTTGGACATGACTCGTGAATAGATGTTGCTAATGGCCTTCTCTAATACACCATTTTGCTAATGCAAATTTTTGCTAGATCCATTATTCCCCTGTGGGGACAAAAAGTTATTGGTGTGTCAAATTTTGGGTTGTTAATTCATCATAAACATTGCATTTTGCCCCCACAAGGGAATGGATGTAGCAAGAATTTGTATTAGCAAAATGGTGCATTGGAAGTGTCTAGCAGCCTGACAGGTCACAACTTGGCAAGTTATTAACTAGATATATTTAACCCTGATAACTTTTCTAAACGTCAATATTGATCTTTTTATTCTGAACTTCTGAATCTTAGAACGCCAGCTGGGGAGCAAGTGTCGTTTCACTTTTTGTCAACTTTTCTTGATACACAACTGGACTGCACATACAAGTTAGTACACCAGTATCGTACTTACAAGTCGTTTTCGTAGAAGTTAAAGTAGAACGTTTCATAACGCACACACTATTAGTCAGTGCTTGAATTTAACCGGGAGCAAGTTGATTTCCAGATTTGCCTGGTTTTGTACAAGACTTTGTTACTTTTGGCAGATTTTCCAGCTTAAGATACTTTTAAATTACTTACTTAATTATTTTTACATAAAATATTTTGATAACTGTATACCAACAACTGCATCCAGCTCTGATCCTTATACCCACTTTGTATTTAGATTTCGTCCCAACACTGGTTTGTACTCATAAATCTGTCAGTTATTGGCAACTTGCTCTAATTATCCCGCTCCCAAATTTGTTGCTTGTGTGCAAATATATCAGTGACGTAGCCAGGGGTGATTCCAGGCATTCTGGAATCCCCCCTCTTTAGTCCCTCAAATGTAATAAAGCTAGTAAAAAAGGAGCAGTATCAAAAGTATTATTAGTGTATAGTATGTTTGGAATCTCCCCTCTTTAGCCCCCCAAATGTAATAAAGCTAGTAAAAAAGGAGCAGTATCAAAAGTATTATCAGTGTATAGTATGTTTGGAATCCCCCCTCTTTAGTCCCTCAAATGTAATAAAGCTAGTAAAAAAGGAGCAGTACCAAAAGTATTATTAGTGTATAGTATGTTTGGAATCCCCCCTCTTTAGTCCCCCAAATGTAATAAAGCTAGTAAAAAAGGAGCAGTAGCAAAAGTTTTATTAGTGTATAGTATGTTTGGAATCCCCCCTCTTGGAAAGGCTGGCTACGCCCCTATATATGTGATAAATAAGTTATTGTATAGTGAGACACTTGAAATGTTTGTGTTTAGGAATTAGTCGAGGTTAAAGTCAGAGTGAACTGGCGCTGGGGGCTAACAACCTTTCCGGCAGATTATCGCAATGGAGAATTTGTAACCGTTAAAGAAGGGCGATATTATGAATAGAAGAACAATGTTCTGAAAGATTTCCTCTTAACATATCACCGTTTAGGAAAGGCGAGGCTATTTTCCGATCAGACAACATCTCAACCATCTCGATTCTGAAGGATGTTCTCACCAAGGAAGCTACTAAAAGAAAAATTAATCTTAATATTTCTTATGGTAAGCGTTCTTCGGCTGTTGTATACACTTAGCTAAAGCCAACGAACCGATACACACATTGGATTTATTCCCAAGTAGCGTTGAGACCCTGTATGCTATATAATATATACGTGAAATAGAGTTGTATCTTGGGAGATATAAAATTTTGTTTGAGCGCTTTGATACTCAAACGCGGAACGCAGCTGATTTTCTAGCTGGATTTTTCTATAGGTATCAACTAAAGTTGCACTCCTTTTCTCACACAATAACTCTTAGGTTTTGCCCGCTCAAGAATTGATATGGTTTGTTAATAAAATAGGAAAATGCGACATTTTCAGCGTGCCCAATCGCATTCACGACACTGCGCAGAATTCCATTTCTCCTGATTTCAGTGTTAGACCCATTGATTGTTTGTTGGGTAAATCAGTTGGCAGACACTTTCAAAACTCCCTAGATATCACTTTGTCTAAACGTCAAGGATTTTTGCCATTTTCCAATAGTCATGGATAAACATTGGTCAATTATTTTAAAGGGAGAAGTGGAGGCTGTATTTACTCGAATAAGTGCCCGGGGCGCTTATTTAATTTTTGGTTATTTTGGGATGGTGGCGCTTATTCGAGAGGGGCACTTATTCCAGGGAGGGCGGTTATTAAATTTTCACCATTCTAGTGTCTGTAGAGTTTAGTCTGTATTTACCTTTCCACTACTAGACAAGAACTATTGAGTATCAGAGTATGATCAAGAAAATCTTCCGTTTGCAAGTTCTTGTATGCGACGATTGCGCGGAAGTGTTTTTCCCATAATCTGTTTTCAGGATTGTAATAATAAATAATATTTATTATAGTTATTTACCATGATTACCAGTAAAAACTGAATTACTCAGGTTTATACAGATATAAAACACTGAACAGAAAAGTATTGATAAAATTACATACATTGCTTGTTGAAATAAAATACCAGTAAAGTTCGAGTAAAACTAGACGTTGCTCTCGAAAGCTAATGAGGATGCTACAGTGAAACTATTTTTAAAACGTTCAGTTCGCCAAGTAGGAATAAAAAAGAGTTTGCTCTTCGTAGGTTGTAACTTGTGTTTCTTAAATGAGGGACTAGACAGTGCAGTTTGTGATCAGGGTTCAGCATTTGTTTAAACTGTAAACGATCACAAAATGAGGATCTGCGGTGTGAAAGTGTTCTTAAATTTGCCGCCTTCATTGCTTTGTTGTAATCCATACTGGGATAGATGATACAAAGGGCGCTGCGCTGCACTGACACCAGTTGATTGGCAGGGAATGGTGCCAGACTTGACAGGCATACTCGAGTAAATGCCTGACACACGTACGGTATACGGCAATATCAGAACATTATCGGGTAGTTCATTTGTTTTCAAAAGGCGAAGTGCGTACAGCCGCTTGGAGGCCTTTTTCGGTGGCATGGACCTGCTTGTTCCATATGAGGTTATTCAAGATCGTTACACCAAGTAGTTTGGCTTCATTCACCATGACGATTTGATGCTCATCAATTACGATAGACACAAAAACATAAAAAACCAAAAGCCAGCAACCATTCTCGTTGCCGTTGGCGTAACTCACCAATGAAGCACTAAGCGGCCAGCAACACACTACGCGATTTTATTGTCAAAAGGCCCCCGACGAAAAATCGGCTGCGTGTGGCACGATTATTTGTCGTGAAGAAAGACCTCGCAAGCAAGATCTAAAAGCATCTGATCAGATACGATGACCGGCAAATTGTCGAAGGTCAGTTAAGTATTAGCGAATAACATGAATGCAACTACAAGCAAAATCATCATTTTCAAAATGGCGGCATTATAGCTCAGTGTTGACACAAGAAGTTGAGTTTCTCCGAAACATATTCTTGAAAAATACATTAGCATACATTTTACTGCAGAAGTATTCTTAATTACCAGTTGATCGGCTGTATCACGCTTGGAACGCCTGGCTGAATTGATCATATCGCACCATCCCAGATGACTTTGCGCGCACAAAAGATCTCAAAATGGCCTCCACTTAACTTTCACTCGGCGGTGTTGGACGAGGTTTAATTTACTGAAAATTCGTCTCCTTTAGATACATTTATCAGCTTGAGTTGTGAAAGGACTCGAAAGCAATTCCCCTATTAAATTTGATAACAAGAACGTGTCTGTTTTATAGTTTAATTTACCGAATTCGTTTCTTCAGACAAACGAGCAAACAACAGCAGTAGTAAACCCCTCCCCCATTAGCTCATTGCGGAATGTTAGGAACCTGTCTGTTTTATAGTTTAATTTGCCGAATTCGTTTCCTCAAACAAACGAGCAAACAACAGCTCTTGTCACTAGTCTCGTGGCGCCTTGTTGGACGGTGCCTTTAGACTAGGTTGGACTGCACGCGCTGATTGGCTAACCCCTATCACGTGATATGTATACCACGCTTACCAATGTCCAATATATTTTGGTAACGAAAACGAGTTAGCTGATTTTGTCTTGATTGTCAGGTTGGCTTAGTTGCTTTGCGGTCACATCGCAAAATCTCTTGGATTCAAACTTCAAATTCGAACTAGTGATAAAATTTTTGCAGCAGTTTTGGTGACTTCATGTTAATGTCAACTAGCGCTGCCTCAAACACAATTTTTCAAATTTTGTAAAAATATCGTTGAAAGATGATTCGGATACGCAAATATTGATATAAGCCCAACGTAAAATCATGAAATGATTGTTGTTTATCTGGGAAATAAAAACAACCACCATGACAGTGAACACCAAACAGGCATTTTAAATATCTTATCTGGATGTTATTCCAAGCCGAGAGCATAATAGGCAGAACGTTAGATGATAAACTTTTGTTAAAGCAGAATAGAGAATAATTATTGTGAGAGTAACTGGGATTTGGTTTAAAATGCTAGCAATTGCTTATAGGGAGGGCAAATGCCACAGTGCGAATATCCCTTCACCCGAGCCTCATCTCAATTTTCTCCAGCTTCAGACAGTGAAAGTCCGCATAGTCAGTAAAATTCAGATGTAACTTCTACCATTACCATAATCTTATTCGTTTTGCCATGTGGTCCGGCCTAACAAAAACATCCTCACTTTAATCTAGCTGTTATTGCATCCTTAACGAACATGTCAACAAAGTCTCTTTACCTGGATGTCCAATTCGGATGGAAACTAAAAATGGTAAAAGAAATGGTAATTTGTGCAATACAAGAGAGTAAAGGAGAATCAGCCATTTTCATTAGCGGTTTTAAAATTCAACTTGAAAATTCTATCAACGACCTCTCTTCCCCTCCTAAATCAGAGTGCATTATAGATTGATAAAATGGTCAATGCAAAACAATATACACCTAATGGCTGCTCACGATAGAAACATCTGTTTTGTTTCCTGAGAATCTCGATATTTCCTGAGACGAAGTCGAGGGAAACATCCTGATTCGAAGGAAGCAAAACAGATGTTTCCCGAAGGAGCAGTCATCAAGTGTTTTGTTATATAGCATAAACAAAATAAACCACAATTATTGAAGAGACAGACCGACGGTGATGCTTTGTTTATGTTTTGGCTTCGGCAAGAATACAAAATAGCTTTCGTCGTCCAAAATTATGAATGAAACTTAACTCAAAGGTCGTTTAAAACAATATAACCAAACCATTCTTTGGTTATTGCTGGAATTTGAAAGTCGTATTTCCCAGAAAATTTTGAACCGTGGTAATTAATTAGACAATTGTGCGACGCTTTGTCTGTGTAAGAAACAAAACAAATTTTCCCGCTCTCAAACGTGACTGCGCGACAGCAATGTTCACCGGCAGGGCAACAATTTCCCGAGATGTTGACCAGCCGGGGAACATTTGATTTAAACTCACCCACGTGACCTCGATTTAGCCAATGGGAGCGCGAATTCGAGTCGAAAAAGCACTTGCTACATAACGATATTGTTTAACTAGGATGTTTTCAACGCAAGTAAAGCAAACTCGGGCAAATTCGATCTTTAATATTTTCTGATGACGTTGTACCACACCTAACTCTTACGAGCTCGTAATTTTGTCCTTTAGTAGCCCAACCGCTTCTCATTTTTCCCCATCTTCACCTAAATCCATTCTCACTCAATCTTCACCCAACCTTCTTCTTACCCAAACACCCCAAAAACTTCTCTTTAGCCAATCCTGTTCTCAACCCATTCACACCCAACCCCCTAGTCAACCATACCCCTCTTTCTTCATCCCCCTCTTCACCCAGCATCATTCTCACTTAACCCCTTCCTCACCCATCCACCCTCTTCAGTTGACCTCTCTTCACCCAGCCCTATTCTCGACCTTTCTCCCAACAATTTCTCCCACCAACCAATTTCATTATTAACGTCACATCATATCGTGTTTGTAGTGTTTCTGAGGTATTTCAATCTTTTAGTTTGCACCCTACAAGTACGAAAAACAATGGAGAAAAAGAGTTATTTCCACCAACCTTTTCAAGAGCCCCTGGAACACAGAACCTTGTCTCAGCTGTTATATCTTCAAGCAGAAAAACACCCCGAGAGAGAGGCCATTGTTCTCTACGATGAAGCACGCCAGAGGCACAGCTTGACATTTAGTGAGTACAAGACCAAGTTCCAGGCCTTAGCAGCTGCTTTAGTGGAGAAGGGTTTGAGGCGAGGTGATGCGGTTTGTATGATGTCACCCAACAACTTGCAAATACCAGTTACCTTCATGGCACTTAATAGTCTTGGAGCCAACGTCATTCTTCTACCACATGGACTCACGCCAGAGTATCTGGTTGATGCCATTACACAATTCAAGTGTTCCGGACTGGTTTGCTACTTGGGTGATAATGAAGAAAAGCGAAAACCAACTACAGATGCAGTTCGCAAACTCCTCAAATGCAGTTCACCAAATTCCGCGTCTTCACTTCTTAAAGTGGTTGTAACAATTGGTGCGAGAGAGAAATGGGGAACTCCTACTGATTGCATCCACTCGTTCGATGATCTACTACAACACGGTGACTCCTTGAATTTAATGAAGCTGCAAGAACAGCAGAAAAAGGTTCAGTTTGATGATCCTGCCCTGGCAATCTGCACCTCTGGAAGCACGGGAGACCCGAAAGCGTGCCAGTTCACCAATCAAGCACTGGTACTGTCAACGAAAACAGTAGCTTCGACCTATCTTGTCAAGCCTGACGAGCATTATCACATGTTCAACGACCTTCCGTTTACCTGGGCGCCAGGTACATGTGTTGGTATCGCCATTCCTGCCCTTGGGGTCACATCAGTCAACATTCCATCCCTCTTCACATTCAGTGACCGCTCCACAGATTTCACTTTGGGTATTCTTTCGAAGGAGCACTGCTGTGGCGCGTCGCTATTTCCCTACCTCCTCTATGACATCGTGACTTCCACATCACTACTTGAGAAACATGACCTCAGCTGTCTCCGGGTGGGAATAACTGGTGGTCAGTGTGTTCCGGAAGAACTCACAAAGGGTATGCTGGAACGTCTCCCGAACCTCCAAATAGGCGTGGCATACGGATCAACTGAAACTCTATGCATGGTCCTGCATCAAGGAGTGGACAGAGACAGCCTAAATCCCGAAACCTATGGATGGCTGGATGTTATCCCTCGCGTGGAAGTTAAGATCGTTGATGACGAAGATTGTGTTCTTCCAGTGGGCTCTACTGGTGAAATCTGTCTCCGCGGACCCCAGCTATT
>JANSTR010183039.1:0-16051 GCA_025434805.1 Antipathozoanthus remengesaui | reverse complement strand
GTTTGGGGAAGGACGGTAATCCTGAAACGCGTCATACCACTCCCACACCTACTGAATTCTGGATACACTTCCCTGTTGTCCTAACTGTCAACCTTGCTGGTTTGGGGAAGGACGGTAATCCTGAAACGCGTCATACCACTCCCACACCTACTGAATTCTGGATACACTTCCCTGTTCTCCTGAAAAGAAGCTTTGCATGATTGGTTAGGGGGGGGGGGGATAGTAATCCTGACAACCATCGCACTACAATCCCACTCTTACTGAATTCAGGGTACACTTCAGTAGTAACTTCAGTACCACTAGTAGCCAAGATTTGTTATTATAAGAACTTCATTCTCACCATTGATTATTATCCACAACATTAAAATATCTGTTCAGGTTTTGCAAATACCCAGCAAGGTTTGCAATTCAATAAGGTCCTGAGATAATAATTACAGAAATAATTACAATGCAATTATTACAAACAAACTATAGAACTTAAAGAGGCAGATACCCTCTCTGTTTCTTAGATACTCAGTTCTGTCATTTTGACACGCAAAACCATATGACATTGGTGACATTTCCATTTACGAATGGCAGAACCAGTCCTTTCATGCTGGCTAAAACTGAGTATCCTCTCATCTAGCCCACCCTACAACAGCTCAAGTAAAAGATATAACCCCTGCCTTAAATAAAAATTTTAATTTAATAAACCGTCATCGCTCAACAAACGTAATGAGCTTGTATCTTCGAAACAAAGCGTTGCTATCTATCTATCTAGTAAACGGTTGTTGATGATCACAATTTCGTTTGTGTACTACATGCTTGTTTTTATTACAATAAATACCCTGATGATGATTTCGAGAGGGAAACCTCTCAAAACAAGCATGTAGTGCACAAACAAAATTTGTGATCATCAACAACCGTTTACTATTCCAAGCTCCCTTGAGTAGAGCACTATAGGTCGACAGGATTAACCGACACTTTGATATCTCTCTCTCTCTCTCTCTCTCTCTCTCTCTCTCTCTCTCTCTCGAAACAGGTTTGTCGGGATGAAAGTGTAGTCGCCTGTTATTTTTCCTACACCTCCATATATATATATATATATTTTATTGTGTTTAAGTGATTTCCTATCAGTGAATTCAATATTATCGGCCCGAGTATAGGCTAGTAGCCTCTTCTCGTCCTTAAACTTCCGGGTAAACGTTTTTCAAAAATTTAAAGCAATGTTACAGGTAGGAGGAGCTCATGCTGATAAGTAGGCAGGAAAACAAGTAGGGAGATTTGTGTTTAGGTAGTGCAGGTTTCTGTACAGGGTTGCACCGGTGGTGTTTCTTTTAAGGAGTACATTCGAAAGTTGTGAAAGATACCTTGTTCAAAATGGCTCTGGTCAACACTCGTCAACTTTTCTCGAAGTCTTTCCTGAATCTCTTCTTCAACAACTCTCCGCATTTCTGTGTACTTTGTGCGTGCCTTCTCTGTCATTTCCATAAGTTTTTTAAAGTATTCCTAGCGAAAATGAATAACTCTGGAATCAGTTATCTTTACATGCCTAATTTTTTTTCTTTCCTCATAAATATCAAACTGCCCAGTAGAAAATTAAAGTGTGGAAAAAGTATACATCCACCTTACACTTATTTATATATTGGTGGCTATAAGAGCTATAAAATATATGATAACACCCCTGACCGAGGACCTTGAGAGCACAATCTTGTCAACACATAACACATCTCCTGCACACACCTTCGAGATTACCCTACACTTCTCGGGAAGTGCATCGGTGAAAAAAGACCGCACAAAGTTCAACCCTGAACCAGGCCAGGGATTGAACTGCGGCCTTCCCGGCTGACATTCAGAGATAACACCAACTGCTTTAATCTCGACATATTCTCGTACTTCTTGGTTTGTACTATACCACTCCCTTATACATGTATTGGATGAAGGCATTCTCACACTATTCTAGTTGGCTCTTTTAGAACATATTATGATTTAGTTTAAAAATATTATTACACTATCATAACTATTATTACTATTTACTATTATCATCATCATCATCATCATCATCATCACTATCATTATCATCATGCTATTTGAGTGCGCTACTGCGGTGCTACTGACCTGAGCACCATCGTAGTTAAATATCCCAACAACACTAACAGGTACTTTCTTGCACACTACACGGCCGAGTGCTTGTCGTTTAAGAGCAAACACAACAGGAGTGTTGTATTCATGGCAAAGGTTGGTCATCCCTCTCAGCGCATCATCCAGTCCACCTGCAATGAATAACATTAAATGACTAAAGAACATATTTTACTATAAAATTCACCACAAGTGATGCAAGGAAAAAGACAACGGGAAAAATCGGTTTGAAATCAACAATGACAAGTACACAATTACCTAAATAAATAAAACATATTTATACACTGTATTTGTTGATGGTAACACATTTTATACATAGTACTATTCTGCACCTCGCTACAATACTGGGATTACCACACACTTTTCAAGCAGTCTGTTTCAAGAAACTAGAACAGTGGATAACGTTCCTGTCTGCAGATGGTCTGGCAAAAGAAGATCCCGGAATAGTTCAACCCCTGCAAGGACGGGCATTGAACCCCGGGACCTTGGATCTAACCACTGAGCCAACCACTTTCACACACATATTCTCAGTAGAGTAAGGCACTGAACCGGGACCATGGATTGACAGTTGGAGATCTAACCACTGAGCCAACCACTTTCACACACATGGTCTCAGTAGAGTACGGCAATGAACCCGGGACCTTGGATTGACAGTCAGAGATCTAACCACTGAGCCAACCACTTTCACACACATGGTCTCAGTAGAGTATACGGCATTGAACCCGGGACCTTGGATTGACAGTAAGAGATCTAACCACCGAGCCAACCACTTTCGCACACACATATAGTCTCAGTAGAATATGGGATTGAACCAGTGACCTTGGATTGACCACCAAACCAACCACACTTCTCAATATTCATGGTGTGCACTTGTAAGATTATAACACTTAACTTTAAATGGCAGGATAAAATTAAGTTTGGATTCACAAAAAAGAAGGTTTATGTAGAATACAAATTGGTAACCAAATACACTCTAAATATGTAACAGTTAAATGCCGGATTCACAAAAATGAAGATTTATGTAGAATATAAATTGGTAACCAAATACACTCTAAATATGTAACAGTTAAATGCCGGATTCACAAAAATGAAGGTTTATGTAGAATATAAATTGGAAACCAAATACACTCTAAATATGTAACAGTTAAATGCCGTTTGGCGTTTTGTAAAAATTAATAGAAAGGGTTTCCTTCGCTTCATTCTTCAGTTCATTCCATAATTTTACAGCTGGGTGTCCAGAAGCTTGTGAATGCGCGTTGGGTGGATGTGCACATTTGGCTCGTTCGCAGAACCTATTGCATAAGAAACTGCGGGTATGCTGTCAAAAGCAATTGTGCGGTCTTCTGCAGTGTGGAATTATTACAACTCTGGTCAAGCATTATTTTTTGTATGGTTTGGAAGTTCATGTTTACATATAAATAACCTGAAACCGAATTTAGTCGTTAAATCTTCTCTTCGTACTCCAGAACATTCATTCTATTCAACGTCGTGATACATCTCGGCAAAGACTATACTGGTCTTCGTATGCATGTGGAACAGTCACGTGACTTTGGTTTTCTAGAAAATTTGCAATATCCGTTGTGCATGTGAGACGAAGCGATCGAGATTCGCACAAATTATTCACAAATCAGGTGAGTGGATATCTGATGTGTACACTCGAAACACAGATGGAAAAGACTGAAGATATACAGAGCTTTAAAGGTCAAAATGTGGCTTGGCTGGAATGGATAAAGAAATCTATTAGATTTTCTGGGTCGATGAATAAAGCTCGGATCAGCACTGACAGCAGGAATTCACTTCGAACAGTTAACAAAACACACCGCTGAAAGCCAGGTACAATCTAGTTTGCTTTGTACATTTATTGCGTATTTATTCAAACAATAATCTCAATTCACTTTATTGTGATTGAAATTGTTCTTGTTAAAGTGTAGATGTTAGTTGAGCCGCTTGATTAACGTTGCCGTTGAGACAGAGCCGTGATTTTTGAGTGTTATGAATTTGCAGTTTGTTCGCGTTTTCAACGTTTCTTTGTTTGGCTTGTTTCATTATAAATGAAATAGAAAACACGCCCGCTTGCTCTGTTACATAAACGCACTTATGTATTTTTGAAGTTCACTCAAGAAGTGCAAGCACTTCTTCCGTGAACTTCAAAAATTCACGCGTGCTTTTATAGCTGAACAGAGCCCGTAGGCTCGTTTTCTATTTTAATATTAAAACAACAACTTCGGCAACACTGCAAGCATATCGATGGATCCAAATCCATGTATCCCTAGATCATCTACAAGTACAGTCGCTGGCTATCGGACCGCAGATCCTTATCCTAATAGTATTACATCTACAGATTTTCTACCAAACACATTTTAAAATACGCAAGTTTGGAGTAACAGATGGAGTAACAGTATACTCGTGTAAATGCTCAATCACAAGCACGTGGATCATCAGGCTCGTGTGACCCGTGTACTTAGAGCGATCGCGTGCAATGACAGACCATGCAGAAAAATGAATAGACGGACCTCAATTTGCATGTTGTAAGGTACAAAACAGTCAGAATGGTAAATTATATTTGTGTCACAACTGAGACGTGATCAAAGGACAGTCATGCTGTTACTATTCCTGGCATGTCTCCTATCTATTACTACCTCATAGTCGTTGATACTTCAGTGTTTCAGTAAAATTTTCAGAGAATCTTTGTATCACTTCACCTGACCTCCAACTGAATGATTGCTCAAAATCAGCTCTCCGTAGAATGTTCTCTTCGGGAGACGCTTATCAGACATACGTAGATGCTGCAATCGCATTAGCATAGAATGGACACTTGCTTTCTGTATCTTCAGAGGATTTCACTGTCAAGGATATGATCCTCCAATTTCACACGAAGAAACTTCCTTAAACAACGCAGATGGAAAGAGTTTAGTTATTTGGTATACCGATAGTATTTCAGACCAGGTCTCAGTGTTACACAACAGAGAAGGCAATTCCATTGCATGATGGACCTCCAGCTTTGTCTTCAGAGCTAGGCCACGTCGGTCTGCACATTATCTTGACACTGCCAGAAGCTGCACTAGCGCCGGCAATGTGGAAGGTGCCCACTTTATCAATGTTTGCTGATTTTAGACAAAGCGCTTCCATGGTACACAACTTCTCCATGGAGACAAATTTCTGATTTTATACTGTGAAGCTGGTTGATGTATTACCTCCATTTTCTCCGTGATAATGGTTAGGCCAAAGCTTTCTTGCAGGCTGTGGGAATCGACCCGTACTGGTTTGCATTTAGCTTAATTAGCAGCAATGAGGGCGTAGCCGTCACGAAGGACGTCCACTACACATTTGGTTTTGGATTTTAGCCCAAGAAAGTTGAAAGGTTTGCCATCTGTGTGGACGCTGCAGCGATGACCAACATTCCTATCACGGAAGGCGTCACTTAACATGGCAGTAAACACAGTAGAGAGAGTCGTTGATAGAATGCATCTTCGTTTGACACAGTTTATTACTGGGAATTGGTTTAAATGTTCGCCATCTTCTTGTACACTAGTTTGCATGCCGTCCTGAAATTGCCGGACCATGAAAATGAACTTCTCATTACAGCCAAACTTGGACATGATTCTCCAAAGACAATGTCAATCGCAACCTACAGTATCCAATCCTTGGTTAGATCCACGAAAGTAGGGTAAAGACTGACATTCTGTTCACGACACTTCTCTTGGGGGTACGTTGCCTTGCAGCAAAGCTATGTCGACGGTCCCCCTACCTTATCTGAATCAACACTGGCCCTCAGGAATCAGGCCGTTTTCCAGATGTGCAATCAGCCTGTCCCTGTAATGGACAGCAAAAAGAGACTGGGCTGATTGTCACAAGAATTACGATTTCCTTTACCCTTGCAGAGATGCACGATGGAAGCACCCTTAAACTCCTGGGGTATTTTCTCCTGCCCCTACACTGCCATGATAATTTCGGTGAGCTTAACGACCAAATCTGTTGGCCGCCGGCAGAGTAGATCTCAGCTGTAATGGAATGCTGAGGCTACCTCGGAGAGGCTTGGGACTAGTGCAAGGGATTGGTTGTCAACAACAACAACAACAATAAAACAACAATGAACCTTTTTTATTTTCACTTTAGGGGCAACACAATAATTAAAAAGAAAGACGTTAGACTGATTTACAGTTGTTTGGACACCCGAAATAACTACACAAACGAAACTAGTCGGGTGCCCATTTTATTTGGAAATTAATACGTGACTCGAGGAAGAAGGAAGGAGAAATCTGGTCGAGATAATGATCGTTGATAAATGGAAAGACGACTGAGGACATTCTCAAAGTGTTCAACCCAGCGTTTAACAATATTGTCCTTGTCAGTAAGAAGGGTTTCCATCAGCACAGAGCACGAGGGATAGCCAGAGAACTGAGGACTGTAAACCGCTCTGAGAGAAGCGTACACCATCTTTGTGTTGTTGCTGTCAGCAAAGTGCCTAATCTCAGCATCTTGATGCTAAGCCAACTATCTTATGTCTGCTTTAGCTTCCTTTACACAATCTTTTTCGCATTATCATAGAGGGCTTTCTCACTGCCGATGCATACACTGTCCCGTAAAACTGACCAGTCAACGACTGATTTATTAGGTACTGGTTGCTGTGATCAATCCAATAACCAGCACCACACATGGCTATGATGACCCTTACATCTTTTTTTATTAGGTTGCTCAGACCATAGATAAATCCGAGGAGGTCTTGTTTCAATGCTTTAATTTGTTTTTCTTCTAATTTTGTTCGTACCGCAAGGATGGCATTAAACCAGCCGCGGTAAGCTGGCCATGGTAGAGTGTGCAGGAACTGCTGTTATAAGATTCTTCCACTGCATTATGGCCATAACATCCGATTCGGGGCTTAAAAATTAAAGATGTAAATGAAACATTATAATAACAACCAAGGGTTGACAAACAATTTTATGCGCCTTAAGGTTGAAAGATAGCTGATGTTTCAAGCGTTATCCCTTCGTCGGAGCATCTCCGGATGCTCACCGGTTCGTTTATATAACGTGACTCAACCGAACGTGACCACACCGCGCCAGTTGTTGCAGAGGATCGGGATTACAGAAGGTGATCTTGCTCCTCTGCGGTCACGTTGAAAAAGGAAACCGGAGGGTCTGCAGGCTACACGTTTCCATAATTCTTTATTATCGCCATCGACAAATAGCTTCATGTACGGAATACCGACATATGTTTTATAACAAACTATCTATCATTATCTATCTATCTATGTTTCCACAGCACGTAATCCGAACTCACAGACACGGAGAAAGCCACATACTTGTATGTGCAGAAAATATGACAATCAGTATGAACTGGAATGGGTAATTACATTTAACGACAGTTTTGGGAGCATTGGAACTTATCATCAGTCTACTCGAGGAATACAAACACATTTTAGATCTGTATATTCCGCTCCATCGAGTTTCATAGCTATAATTATATCGATCTTTTTTGTGTGAAAGAAAAGTACAGTATGTGCAATACCTTGAGATTTTATTCGTTCAACATTTGGAGAAATGATGAGACATTTTATCTTCTTTAGTTTCAGGTGTTTGGTAACTTCCCTGATTCCCATGACAAGACGTCGTTTGGCTTTGGCCTGTGTGATCAACCAAACATATTAGGGTCGGTTGTGCCAAATCATTTCACAAATAAAAAGGCTGATCAAGGCTGAACAAAGTTACTTCACATATTTATAAATATAAAACACATAAAACAAAACAAAACATACGAACTTCAAAGTTCCATAGTGTTGTTATATTTCGATGCTTGGTATTTGCTGGTACTTTATGGTGCACAAAGTACAAAAATATTTCCACAGCCATGACAACCGAAATTCTACCTTATCAATTACGTTTGTGATAAATCAGGATGATAACGGCATTTCGTGTTGTAAATCATAGCTACCTCCAGGTTCCTTGTGATATTGCCTGTTCTGAATCGTACTTACCTTCTTTACCGGGTCCTTGTGCCACTGTCTGTCTTGGAATCGTACCTACCATTACAGGGTCCTTGTAGCACTGTCAGACTCCATGTAGTACTGATTGTGTTGAAATAATACCTACCTCTACAGACTCCTTGTGGTACTGTCTGTTTTAAAGTAGCACCTACCTTTACATGCTCCTTGTGGTACTAGTGATGTACTTGTTGTTCATTGAAATTTCACCTAATCTACCGGGTATTTGTGGTACTGTCTGTCTTGAAATCATTCCTACCTATACAGGCTCCTTGTGGTAGTTTACCTGTGTTGTAGTCGTACCTACCTTTATAGGTTTCTATTGTCTTGAAATCGTAGCTACCTTTACCGGGTCCTTGTGGTACTGTCTGTCTTATAATCGTAGCTACCTTTACCGGGTCCTTGTGGTACTGTCTGTCTTAAAATCGTACCTACCTTTATAGGTTTCTATTGTCTTGAAATCGTAGCTACCTCCACCGGGTCCTTGTGGTACTGTCTTCCTTAAAATCGTACCTACCTTTATCGGGTCCTTGTGGTACTCTCTGCCTTAAAATCGTACCTACCTTCACCGGGTCCTTGTGGTACTGTCTGTCTTGAAATCGTACGAGTTCTTTTAAAAAAATAGAAACCAACTCATCAACCTCTTTGTCCAGCATCTGGTCACAGTATCTTTAATATGGAAAGAATTAAATCTTCAATTCATTTATTCATGAAATAACAATACATTTTACTAGGGAGGGCAATAGTGAATAAACATTTGAATAATATTAATATAAAATACAATAATAAATAGATAAATATCTATCAACGATATTCTACAACAGTAACGTTTAGGTGTAATTCAGTGAAGGAAACTAATGCCATTTTCCTTCAAGAGACTTTCTCATTATTTTACTCCTAACAAGTTCAACTTCTAATGCAGGTTTAAGTCATTGGTAGTTAGCTGTAGTTCATGTGTGACTTGGATGACAATACAAGAGATTTGAAGGCTATACCATTTTGGGGATTGTATATTTGGGGAACTCTATTCCATGTGACTATTGATACAGGGCAAAGAATTAGTCGTTGATTTACATTCCCACGATCCTTGAGGAGACCAGAACTTGATCCGTGTCTAAACTAAAAATAACTTTGTCCAAACGACTGATGCAAATGGCAGAGCCGACAGTCCTGAGTTCCACGGTAATCTACATGATTGGATACCATGCATTTGTTTACAGTTTATGTCTCATTTGACAGGTATGAGACAGACACACGGATGGATCAAGGTGCATACTTGGATGTACAGACCTCAGACATGCTTTTATTTCATGCGGCTGATACAAAATATGCCTCGTGATAGGAATAAGGCCACATCTGGATACGAACTTAATCAAAGTTGTGTACACATGTATACGAATTAGAGGATACACAAACCAATAACAAGATGTGAGTATGAAGTCTCTCAGCAAGGAGTCAATTCTGACCAAATACAAAGATATATTCGAAGATCTGCTTGAAGGAAAATTAAACATCTGCTCGAACCAAACATACCTTCTGTAGTCCATCCGCTGCGCAAAATACCTCTATCCTGAAAAGACAACCTTAAACAGGAACTTGACAGGATGGAACACCGGCCAATTATTGCTAAAGTAATCGAACCAACCGAATGTATAAGTTCATTGGTCGTAGTTCGGAAACCAGATTCTGGCAAACTGAGAGTCTATCCTGACCGCAGAGACCTCAGTAGAGCTATCCTTAAACCTCAGTACCGCTTAAGAACAATTGAGGAGAGCTGTCAGTTTTTCATTGAACAAGACGCCAAGTAAGGATATTGGAACCTAAAGTTTAGCAATAAGTCATCACTCCTTACAACATTTGGTTGGTCTAGGTAACTAAGGCTACCCTTTGGATTACCGAGACAAACTATGCCCAAATCGAAAAAGAATGTACGCTGTAATATTTGGATGAAACAAATTTCACCAATAGATCCATTCTGGTACCACACCCCGTACACTCACGGCTCTTGCAGGTAGTTGGTACAGACCTGTATGAACAGGAAAACAAGGTCTTCATTGTTGCGACTGATTAGCATAGCCATTTTTTTGACGTCGCCCAGATGCACTCCACAACATCAAGTGCTGTTATTCGCAAGCTGAAATAATCTTTGTGCAAGATTTGGAATTCCAGAACAAGTCTCTCGGTCATCGGTCCACAATTTTCATCTCAAGAATTTGAAGAGTTTACAAGACAGTAAGACTTCAACAGCACCACATCCTGCCCCCATTGTCCACAGTTGAATTGTATGGCAAAAATACGTTGAAATCGTCAAGAGAATCTTCAAGAAAGCTAAACTTGATAGAATACCAAACAACCCCAGAAGTATGTTATTCATCAACCCAATTACTTCAAGAAAGATAACGTCGCGCGACTCTGTCTGCACTATATAAACAGGTCGAATCCAAGCCAATAAATCACACAGAGGCCAAACACAAACTGGAACATGCGAAACAACACGACAGGCGCCAAACTGCCCCCACCCCACCAACACCAGTAAAGTTGGTCAAAATGTACACGTACAAAACAACGACAAATCTTGGAAGCAAGGTATTCTCATTGGAGAAGCTGGAACCAGATCACACATTGTAAGCTCCAAAGGCGGAGTTTAATGAAGAAACAGACGTCACATCCTACACAAAAAGTTAAGACCAGAACAGAACGATTTTAACCTGATGAAAGATGTGCCAGTCACAAGCACAAACCTATGCATCCACCAAAACGCTATCATCCCTTAATGCCAAACCAACCCCTAAGAAACCCGATAAAACCGCCATTTCCACTACCACTTCGCAGACAACAATCACTCAAACCTCTACAACCAGTAAACCATATATAACGATCTCAATGTATCACTTCAATATAACAGCTTCAATATCAATTCACTATGCCATTCTATCTTCTTACAAACTCGCCAAGTAATAAGTGTCATTTTAGTATTTTTGTTTGTGAAGAAAGGAGACGTAACAACAAGTAGTTACCTAGTTAATAAATAACCCGTTGTACCCATTTTACAAAGATATAGAGTACACGAAACCATATCGAATCGCTATGGCAATTCACGTCCAGTGATTCTGATCTCAATTCCTATGGCAAAGTTACATGAGGTAAACACACGGATTGATCAGGACATGCAGGCGCAAACGGTACATCAGTAACATTATACATCGAATATTTATTGATTAGCAAATTGTACTTTTAGTCCAGCCAAAAACGTTTTTTTGGTGAATGTATGTTTTTATCTGAAGAGACATAATAAACTACCATCACCACCAAAACATTGCCAAGTTTACAGATACTTCATTGACTAAACGCACATTTGACTAATTTAGGAGATACATACTCTCTGAACCGCCTGCTGTGTATCTGGGATGCTACTTCCTTTTCCAGTGAGGACACCTCGCCATATACAGCAGAAGCTTCGCCTGTGTTTCAAAAGCATGTACAGTCGTTCACTGGCGAAATGACATTAAATAATTGTTTCGCATAATTTCATTCATCACATCTGCGACCTCGCTCATATCATGCTATACAGGTACGGTGTACTGGGGATATCCGAACAAGGGAGCTCTGCTATATAACGAACTCTGACCAAAATTATCTAGGGGGAGGAGAAACCAGTGGCCAGTTTATGAAGTTTCGAAAGTAAAAACGATCGTAAAATTAGAGGTAGAAGCACATGCTGACAGTGATCGGTAAGAGAATTGATTGAAGCCTTGTCTCTTTGCGAGGATGGTACACTATGAGAAATATCCTGTTGTAAACAATTTTTTTGTTTCTTCACCTATGTAAACAACATTTTCCTGCCCGCAAACATTTAATTTCTAAGAGACTCACACAAACGATTTATTTTTAAAAGCTCTATAAATGATTTCTAAATTCTTTATACCCCATCCCCAGAAAACAATAGTACTTTCTGAAGTTCTCCGACATTACCAAAAACAAAACAACATGGAGCACTCTAAGTAAATAGTTGATGCTCCGACGAAGGGCTTGCGCTCGAAACGTCAGCTTTCTTCCAAATTTACGGCGCGGAAAACATGGAGCACTGTTTGACAACCAAACTCTGACAACATTGATAAAGGATTGAAGATATACAATCCGATGGTTACGTGATCATCAACGAGCTTAACCATTTGAGCCTCAAACAGATTTTTTTTCACGATAAATGCTCGGTAAAAACAATAAATAAAGCCATTGATCATTGTAGCGGTTTTCGCTGGGATCACCAATTTTGCATGGACCACACGGAGGCAAGCTATCGGTTTGATACTCGGTTTATTTCAACACGCCATAATAATCCATAATAATCCATAATAATCGCGAGGCGGCGAAGCGACGGTAACACCTATCAAAAGGTGGCCATTACAACCAACATTTAACAAAATGACAACTTACAACTAGAAGTAAACGCTGAACGAAATTAACTTTGAATAAAAGTCGTTGTGCATGTGTCGAACCTACCGCGAAGTTGAGAAATCCTGTTCAAAACCAATATGAAATTGTGTAATGTTATGTGCAATAATTTATGCGAAAGAAAAAGATAATAATAATGGATCGATCGGCTGCTACTCTGCCAGCGAAATTGAAAATCCAAACCGATTTTTGTCGAAGCAGGAACGTCCAAGTTCGGCATTCAGTCCAACAACTGTCCATGTTCGTAATCGAAATTAAATTTGCTGTGGTTCGTGACCAAACTGAGAATCCTGTCGCTCAGAACTCAGATGTAATGTTTCATTCGCCGTGATTCGGTTTCATTCCTGCAAGATGCATCAGAACTTTCGCTGACGCTGACGCTGTGACAAATATCTCCACTCATTTTTCTGTGGGCAACAGATAATAAACTTGTAAACTTTCACTCAGTCTCAATATATGTATCGACTGCTAGCGAAATTGAAAATCAAAAAGCAGCGACATTCGGCTGCAGTAATTGAGTGAAGTCCAACACGTGCACCATGTTCAATTGTGCCTTGTGGTTATTTTTTGCCATTGTAATCGCTCTTGAATTTTCTGTGGTTCGAAGTGGCGACGAAACTGAGAATCCTGCCGATCAAAACTCAGATCCTTCTCGGCGCGGCACTTGTGATCAACAAGCTTGCATGAAGTTGAGGCGTGCGCGCGCATGATGCCATAGTTAGTTATAAATTCAAAATGGCACTGAACGAGCAGAATTAACGATAAACAAAATTCTCGATCTTTTTCGCCTGCACAGCTTGGTAACCGCACAAATGACACAGGCAACCCATTTCGACGAAATTAGGGTTGCGTTCTCCTTCGTCGAACGCAGTAAGATCAGCTAAGATAAGATAAGATAAGATAGGATAGGATAGAATAGGGGATAGGATAGGATAGAATAGGGGATAGGATAGGATAGGATAGGATTGGATAAGATAGGATAAGATAAGATAAGATAAGATAAGATATTATGCTATTATTCAATTTAAGGTTACAGAACACCTTTGACATATACTTCGGAAAAATTTCGATTGCGCGCTTCGTATTAACGCTATCCCGTTGATTTCTGGTGCAAATATAGCCCAATAAATGTAGTTTTACAAATTGTGTGCAAAAATAATGATTTATTTAAGCGAATTGTGTTTTTGATTCCAAAAGGCAAAACTGTTGTTTTCGTGCGGCGCGCTAATGCTCCGACACGTTTTGCTACTCATCCGTCAAATTTGTTTATTTGGATTCCCGAATAATTGAACTATCAAAGTGTGTGTGGTCGATATGGGTTTTCTGCCTTCTTTTGATGAAATTTTGTCATGTATTTCAAAATAGACATTTATATGTGAAAGATCTATAATACCGCTTGTAACTCTGGAAACAGAAAAAAGCAAAATTTTTCCACACACACTTTTGATTGTCAGGCTGTCACTGATAAGCTGTGAAAATTTCAGAAAGGTTGATTAAAACCAGACTGACCATTAGTGTGTTGAATGTGAACAAGTAACCAATTTTTGTCGTTAGAGAAAACTGCATTTAAAGATTTGGCAGCAAATGTGATAGTGTTTACATTCCTGACCCACCCACTTCCTGAGTACATCAAATGTAATTAGCTTCAACCAATCATGTGCTTTGTTGTAATTGGAGACAAAGAAAGTGGTTTCCAAGGCTTCTATTGCCGCATGTAGTTACGGAGGTCACATCAATAAGTTTTGATTTGAAGTTTCAATTCAACAATTTTTCTTAAAATTCTTTGACTGTTTTTGCAATGGGGAAGAGAAAAGGCTCAAGAAGCAACACAAGAAATGCAGCCAAAAAGGCCAAGAATGACACTGTGCGAACAACAGCCGATTGTGACTAACAGAAACTGACACTCTGCACTACTCACCCAACCGTGAAAACTTTGACACAAAAGTAAATACATTTCCCGTGAAGGATGAAAGGGTAAAAGAATGTTTTGCTTCATATCTTCATTAGTTTTAAAGTAATCAAGATGTGGTTTTCACCAAATGATAGCACTTTTATGGTAGAATTCAGAAATTGAAAATAGTAAAAACCAGAAAATTTTAAAAATCTTTTTTCATATTCTGTAACCTTAAAATAATAGTATACCAGTCCTATCAAGCACCGCGAAACGGTTTTGAGCGAACTCAAGTTTGGTAAACAACTCTTGATTCATCTTCGTTTTATATTGTTGGAAAAAAAAACCCTTATCAGTACGTTTGAGGAAGTAGACGGAAAACAAATTGATTTCAATCCTTTTGCCGAAATAACTGAGAGCGTTTTCGTGGATTTTGAAAGAACACAAAAGTAAATTAAAACCAAACCTGCAGCCAATTCCCTTGCAAAAGAATGGCCTGATTGTCGAATGGTAACTCTGAAATTCCGCGATAACACTTGGATCATTAGACAAAGAGGGTGTTAGATTTTTTCCTTTAGCTGGGGCTATCGCAGCTACTCCACTAGTTCTTGGAGGACTAGCTCTAGATGCTGCTACAGATCATAAAATGAGTAAGGATATCGGTAATATGTTAAAGGATAAATCACTCAAAAGTGCTAAATCGTTTGGTGCTCAATCATTGTGAAATCTCGCAAATAGGATTGAGGGTAAAGAGTTGTAAATTTATAAAATCTTATAAATGGAATGCCTTGCTAAAGGAAAAATTTTAAAATCACTTTCTGCTCCAGAATCATTAAAGAATCTATCCACTTTTAATGAACAAAATTTCAATCAAGTTAAACCCAAAATGTCAGACATAAACTGCGCATCTAAGCTAAAAAATATAATAATTGAGGCTGCTGAGAACTCACTTCCCTTTAGGTCTGCTAAGAAAAAGCAATTTGTTAGAAAAAGGAGATGGTTCATAGAGGATTGTAACTCGATACGTTAGTAATTGAGAGCTCTCGGTAAATCACTTTCAAGATTCCCATTAGATCCTTTTCTTCGAGCACAATTCTTCAGTCTTAGAAAGCGATACAAAAAGGAGATCAAATTAGCAAAGAAACAGTATGAAGAAAAACTTATGAACTTGAAGAAGTTCGCTCCTCAAACCCAAAGGAGTACTGGGATATGATAAAAATAATCAATAATCATGCAAAAAGCAATAAAACATCAGAAATCGACTCCTTGTCTTTGTTCAAATATTTCAAAAAATTAAGTAACAAAACATCTTCTAATAAAGATGAACAAGATATCAAAAACTTAATCAATGGATTTGCGGTATTCTTGACAATTTAATCTCAGAAGTAGAAGCAGATAAAGCAGTTAATTTTTTAAAAAACAAAGGGGCTCATGGTCTTGACTCTATTACAAGCGAAATGATTAAAGCCAGCTTGCCAGTTCTCGGTACAGCTCTTGTTAAATTGTTCAATTTAATTCTATCGTCAGGTTTTTATCCCAAGTCATGGTGTAATGGTTTTATTGTGCCAATCTTTAAATCTGGGGATGGAATAGAACCCTCAAATTATAGA
>JANSTR010182928.1:1315-16054 GCA_025434805.1 Antipathozoanthus remengesaui | reverse complement strand
GTGGGCACCCGACTAGATTAGCTCCCATAGTTATTTCGGGTGCCCAGTCACTATACTATATTTTTAAATCAATCTACTAATTCTTTTTATTTTGGTACAAAACGGTGCAGATAAATTGTTGTTGTTGTTGTTGACACAGCCACTTTATCTAAACTGCATACTGTTGTACTGCACAAATATCGCCACTTAGTACTTGGGCGAATTTGGCACTATTAGAGAACAAGCACTATATTTTGGCTTTTGAAGGGATACAAAGAAAATAAATGCAGTGTGTCTTTTTGTTTATATCTTCTCGTTTGTTTCCTGTCCATTTTAAAAACTAAGGTTAGCGCATGTTCCTGGCAAAAGTTGGATATGTTTGACAGCAAAAATGTCAATACAGTAGTTTATTTTCTGTTTTCTTCTTATTTATCTTTCATTTTTATCCACGGCGGACACTAATAAAATATAATTACTCACCAGTACAAGTGAAGCCGTTGCCGCTGAAGCCTGCCTTACACTGACACGTCTTTCTTCCTCCATTGCTGCTGTCACTCAAACATTCAGCGTTGAAGTCACAAACACCTCCCTCGCAAGTACCATCGCCTACGGATTGACAACAAGTCCACCTTTGTATTAGCCAATCTATGTACTCGCCCACCCCTCCCCCCTCGCAATAATATAAGTCTATCTAATGTATAAGTGCTTTCTTTCATAAACACCAAATTTCAAATCGAAAGTTACGAAGGTATCATTAGAGTGACTGAAATAAATTTGCCATTTATTGGTACGTTTTTCCCTTCCTTTTATGGCCTAAGCGCGAAGCGCGCGGGCCATGAAAATAGGGAAGGTAAAAACGAGGATCGATAAGTTTCCGTACGGAACGAGCAAACAAAACTAATAAGATATTTATTATATGGCTTTGTTGAAATGTAAAAAAACTTTGTAAATGACGGCCGCTCCATAGCCGGAGGTCCATACGGCAACTTACAAACCTGAAATTGACCAATCACAGCACACGAAATCAGTCAGCCATATAATAATAGTATCTTATTCTGTTCATAAGCCCTCGCTTTAAATAAGCCACCTCACCCCTCCCAGTCCGGGGCTGTAATGTGGAATTTACAGTATTCTTAGATGCAAAACATTTTTGCTTGAAATGTAGCTGACTTATCGACTCAACAAAAGAAGTTATTTACCTCATAGTCTACCACTATTATTGTATAAACTCTTCAAGATGTTTCATGTATATAAGCTGCTAAGTTAATCTCAGACTGCAAGAATTAACTCGATTTTGTCACCTATCATCCCCGCGCTGTTCTCTAACTAATCCCTCCCTTGTTAGTCAGTTAGTTAGTTAGTGCAGGCTAGTGTAAACTGAGAAAGGTGTTTTGTTTTACTTCTCTTTAAAGCGAGAAGTTTGATCTGCAAATTATAGTTAATTCTTTAGTTCCTTTCTCCGAAATAGCACGTGCGCTGCTGTCGGCAAAGCAACCACATTCAATCAATTGAAAACCTTCAAGATGATTTTGCATTCAGTAGTAAAGCAGCACATACTCACTCTGACAAAGTAAGCCATCTCCTTGAAAGCCACGATTACATTTACAACGGTATGTTCCCTCCAGGTTGATGCAGTACGCATTACTGTCGCATCTGCTAAGACCACGAGAGCACTCGTCAATATCTGGAATGAAACAGAAGAAAATAACGTCGAGTCTTAATTGGTTAGTGTAAAAACATATGTTCCTGTGTTTTTTATATTTTAGTTTATAGCCAATAGCATTCGATCACATAGTCAATATAATTTTTACCAGATAAAATAAAGGAAATTTTGTAGTCGTGCATGACATACTCCTTGCCTCGGTTAAATAAACTGATTCCTTCATCACAACCATAACATGAAACACTTTCTCATAACAACAGTTTTCTATTCAGACCAAAATAGGAATCTGCTAAGCTAGTGAGTAGCTTATTTATCGTTGTATTCACTTATAAAAGCATGTGTATAAATTTTATTTCAAACAGCTGTGGAACCCTATTTTGGTAAATAACTAAAATGGTTAACGGCTATCACGGTGGGGGAAGGGAGAGAAGAAAGGGGTTGAGTGGCCGCGCTGATTTTAACTGCAGAGAACCTTTTTTAATACCGTATATCACAACAACATTGCTTTGGGAAATATATTGGCCTAAATTACGGCTTGTGGTCTTTTGCGTAATTATACGTTCCCATTTAACTAAAAATGAAAACATCAACTATTTCGCAGTTTTACAGGAGCAGTATATATAATACTAGAAATGCGATTAAACTGTGATATGCTAACCACATTTAGTAAACGCTCTGTCCATCTCTTGTAAAGCGATTCTTACAAGAACAGCACCATATAAACATTAGGCATTATATCGACCGCAAATCACCAGGTATTGTATTAGTCACCTTCAGAAACAATGGTTCATCTCTCATAAGCCATTTTAAGAGTCGTAATATACAAACGTTATACTCTAGCTCCAGTGTATAATAAAAGCATTATGCATGTCTGCTAATTACCTCTACAAACGCTCTGTCCATCCCCAGTGAAGCCTTTCTTACAGGAACAGTACTTGGCGCCACTGAATGCTCTCAAACACTCGGCGTTCCTGTGGCACATAACTCCTCCACACGTGTTGTCAGCTACAGGAACACAAAAAGCAATATTAAATAAGTGATGAGCTTTCGCGCCCTTGGAAAGCCTGGATGAATTTACCATTCCAGAAACGTTGAGTGCGATAAATGGTATAAAAATGCTCGCCTTATTGAATTTTCACTCAACTACCAGAAATTTACTATCTAGTGTATCCAAACTTTTTTTTTCTAATTTAAACAAAGCCTATTTAAACCGCATATCTGGCCATTTTATTGTCCAGGAAATATGACAAAGGTTGTAACCATCTTTCTGAACTTCACCTGTGACAAATGAGTGTATTGCTTGTATAGAACATTTGCGAATTTGTTTCTTTAGGTAACCGGCAAAATACAACACTAGTTCTACTAATCTTTTTATGACCATTACTAACTTGACTCTTAGATATCATTTTGGAATATTACTAGTCATATCTTTTAAATCCATAAAAAAGGTATAATATTCCCAAATAACGGAACTTTAAAGCAAATTTTCAAAACAAAGACCCATCATCGGGTTATATTGGTCAATTTAGACCAACTATTACTTCTTGCCCATCAAAATGACAACAACTTTGTACTTTTCTTGAGTAAACAATGAGACAATAGCGGAGACAGAAGAAAATAACTGTCTTTCTTCTGCTCACTTGTCTTGTTTCCACTAAATACTGCCATACATGGATGTAGATTCATAATACTTACGATAACAGGAGAATCCATCGCCTTTAAAGTCGACCTTACAGCTGCAATCATACGAGCCTGCCCTATTGGTGCAGGCAGCATCGGCATCGCATTCACTTCTCCCAGTCTGGCACTCATCGATATCTTAAAACGAAAGACAAGCAAATTGACATTTACCAACCTGTACATTTCTTCACAACTAACTATGCAATCAGATCTCGAAATAAATTAGATTGGTGCATGCTTTCTCTTGGTCTCAACCTTTTCCTAGGTTAGTTTCACATTGCATCTCTGAATGAATTGTTTCCATGTTGTTGTCTCTGAAAATGTGCATGCAGTTGTCTTAACACTTGTACTCGACAAAGCTATAATCTTAGGCTGCCTTTCATAAAGTTAGAATCTAGGAAGAAGGCATTTTTCTATCATGGTTATAAAGTTTTTAATGAAAACTTTTAAATTGTAAAATAAATAGATGGTAGACAGAATGTAGATTTTTATTTTTAATATATAGTCGATTTAAATATAATTCTTATTGTATTGTCATATTGTAACTTTTTATTGTAAATTTATGTTTTTATATAGGGCCTCTATTGATAGCAGTAATTTTATATTATATTATTACTGAAAGAGAAACCCTGGTTAAATAAAGGTACTCATCGTCATAACCAAGGGTATCGCAACTCTTGAACCATTTGTTGAAACCTAATAGTGTGATCATTCATTTTGCTCGTCTTGAAAGGTAGAATCAGGAAATGCTAAGTGGTTCAACAAATTCAGAGGCTCACAATTTTCATAAAGTATGGCTTATTTGAGTCTTACAAACGTAGCAGGAGAAGGTTAAGAACCATTATCAACAACTACTATTCCTCGCCACCATAAAATTTGTAAATTGCTATGTCCTTTGCTACTGTAATGTTATTTTGTGGTAAATAAATAAACAAACAAACAAACAAACTTTTAACTGATTATGTGTTGTGAGTTTTTCTCGTATTAAACCCGCATACAAAGCTTGAATGATCTTTTGCAGCCGCATATTCTTATTTTGTTCTTAAATTCAAGAGAAAGTTGTTCAACGAACCTGTACAGGTTTCACCATCTCCAGAGTACCCCGGAACACACCTACACCGATGGTGAACTACCGCTGACACTTTTACGCACTTAGCGTTGACGTCACACTTCACTCCTGCACACGTTCCGTCCGCTGTGAATAAAAGGGTTGCGGGATATATGTAAATAAAACGCTACCATGACTAATTATATATGAGTACATTTTAAAAAACACTTGCTTTCCTTGAAACAATCCTGCTTGAGTAGCAAGAGCTGTATAACACATTTCTTTTCTTTTTGTTATAAGTGGCCCATTTACTTTTGAAACTCACGTTTACAATCAAATCCATCTCCTTGGAAACCGGGCTTGCAGCTACAGGAATATGAGCCTGCAGTGTTTACACAATTTGCGTTGATGTGACAGCGGTTTCTGAACGGATGACATTCGTCAATATCTGGAAGGAAAAGTCGTGTGGAGATGCTCTGTTTAGTGATACGTTTCACAATCGTTAAGTAAACTGTGAATAATGAAAGTGAGCTAAGCGATACCTCTTGCAACTAGGGCAGATTTGTACATAATAGTAGAAGTCGTCAAATGGAAACGAAAGTAGCAAACATTGTGAACAATTAATAATTTGTATGAAAACAAACTCCAGCGATGCCGTGCTAGCAACAACGAAGAAATTTGGTTTTCCGCATATTTTTAAGTACCTGAAGTTTAGATTGCCCCCTCATATAAAATCATATGAAAATCAAGTCATCCGAGTGATTGAAGCTACACTATGGAAGTCAGGCTATGGAAGTCAGGCTATAGTAAAAAGTGACAAACTATGAAAGAATTATTGTTGTTGTCACAAGCTTCTTTTACTCAGAAGAAAAATCTTCTGAGTCCCGAACGGGAATCAAAGCCATGACCCTCTGTTTACTGGTCAGACGCTCAATACCTCATGCATGTTTAGAACGGATCACTTAACTTGATTCTGTTGATGGAACACTGGTTATATGTCCTGCTAATGCTGGCTCAATATATCCATATGGTGAGTTAATAGATGATAAGTAAGTGAGAAACTAGTTCTTTGGAATTTATTCAGTTTTCTGTGGCCAAGGTAAAGGTAATTTATTTAGCTCGGTTACGTGTTGAGCGGTTCCCGAGTTCTCCCGAGAAAGGGGCTGATGCGCACGAAAGATGTTATATGAAGAGTTTACACTTTTTCGCTTGACATTCACATCGTTTATCAGTTAGTGTCTTACCAGAGCAAGTAGCTCCATTTCCTACCCATCCTGCATTGCAAACGCACTGCTTTATCAGACTGTTGATGTTAGACTGTCCACACTTCGCGTGTACATCGCACTTCACTCCACTGCACGTTCCATCTTCTAAAAATCCATAAGTAAGTAATGAAAAATTTAATGCAATAAATTTTGAATTGCTAGACTTTGAATGGTTTCCACAGCTGACTAGTACAGCTCCAAACCATTAATCATGCCTTATATGGAAAACAGCAGTTTCCAAAGCCAAATAATATTTAAACCGGAAATAATATTTAACCCTACTTTACACGTAACTTTTTTTTGTTTTGTCTGTTAGATAGTAAGTCAAGCGTTTTCCCCAACAATCCATTTTGTGCTCCAATGGTTAATATATTCTTCTATCAAACTCTTACTTTTAAATGGATTATCGTTATTTTCAAAATCTAGATGGGAAATTTATGACCCACAAACCGAACAGCTACTAACTCACTTACAGTGCGTGTCTCATTCGTCAAGCTCTCTAATAGAACTTCTATGCGATATTCTTTCTGTCGTTATGTGAAATTGCCAGGAGCAGACGGTCAAAGTAGTTTCTGCGATACTTAATGCATCCCGTTGCTTGGTAACCAGGTTTGCAGCAGCGGTAGTATGGTTCTTGTATATTTGATAATTTTACATTCGCGGTCACGAGACATCTAATCAAACCTATTTTTATCCGTATATTGTCACGTTTGACTGAAGATTTGAAAACGAATGGATCATCGAGAGGTGGTAATGGTAGAGAACACTAAATTGCCATGAATGTCTCCACAGACAATCTATGTACATTTAACGCACATGCAATCTTCACTCTCGCATTCGTCTGCTCTAAACTTTAAGAACGAAAAAGATTCATGTGAACACAAGTTTTGAGTTGTGTTGTGTAAGGAGAGCTCATGCAATACCATCTTAGTTTTGTGTTATGTAATGTTGGCATGCACGGGTATCATACCCTCACAACTATATCCGTTGCCTTGGTAACCAGCCTTGCAGCGGCAGTAGTACCTTCCGCGTGTGTTGATACATTCTGCATTCACGTCACATAGGTTAAATTGCGATCTTTGGCATTCGTCAAAATCTGACGAAGAGCAAAAACAAATGCCTATTCAGGATAATGAGGCATCTCAGACAATTTGTGTACGAATGGATTTGGAGTTATTCTTGCGTAGGTGAATTGGTGTTGCGCAAGATATCGTCATTCTCAGTACACGAAACAAAAGACATGCCAAAGCCTTGGAGATTCGCACAAGGTCTAAAGTGTAGTCAGAGCACCACGCCAATTTGTTTTGAAAATTAGCGATCATGATATTCCTCAAAAGTGTGAGGCTATAGTTGAAAGGCTGACTTTAATACTTGATATTTTTCATTATATTTTTATTTAAAGTGCTTTGTATTTTTGTGCAAGGTCAAGGCCAAGACATATAACAATAACTGGCCGATGTTTCATACCAAGTCCCTCTGGTAACGACGGTAAGGTCAAACACGAACAATACAATGCAATACGATATAAGGCGACGTGCAGTACACCATACCAAAAAAGATGGCGGCTGTAAATTCGACCACAATGCCTTGCGAACCTAATTTAGTGAACAGCTGAACGTGGAAGACCATTGTGTGGTTGGAAAACGTGTCCATGCACTAACAACACTGTGTATCCTAGGTTTGAAGTTTTAGATCCTTTCTGTACGCCTTTGTGAAAGTTTTCATGATTTTCGTGCGCTAGGAGTTATGGGTAAATGTACCAGTCGCCATCTTTTTTCAATTCAATACATTTTTAAAGGAATCGTCACAGATCTATTTTGTCATGAGAAACGTCGTAGTGAAGTTTCTCTGGGAGCTCCCCCCCCCTCCCTCCATCCTTTCCCTGAGAACTCAATAGCTTCTTAAGGAGTAAGAAATTGCATGTCCAATGCATTCAGTAGCTTTATCTACCAAAACAATCTAGATTTTCTGCAGTGCTCATGTTTGCGAGACTAGTTCAAATATGAACTTGTGACTCGAGAGATTCTTGCCTCGAGTTTCATTTGTATTGCAGAGCAGCAAACAAGTATCTACAAAACTGACCAAAATCTCAAAAGGTGAACTTACAATCGGGTAAGTAAGGCTAGTGTTTAGAGTCTTGCTGGAATTGTAGCGTTTCAATTGATGCTAGAAAATGTTTTCGTTAGTATAATCTCTATTCTAAACTGTTTAGATGCCTACCGTTACATCTTTGTCCGTCTCCCTGGTAACCCGCGTTACATACACATCTCCCATCCGCACACCTTGCGTTACTGTCACAGATGACTCCGTTACAAGTCCCATCAGCTGCAGAGGTTAATACCAGCTGTATTCAGTTTATAAGCTAACAGCTTCCATAAAATGCTCATAAACGTCAAACTGAGTATAAACTTATTCCACGATAGACTGAAAAAAACTCATCTAAACCTGTGTTTATACATAGATAGATACGAGATAAATACTTCAAGAAAAATTTTAAATCTTACAAACACATCTCCGGCCATCACCAATAAACCCTCTGCGACATCGGCACAGATAAGTACCAGGCGAATTTGTGCAGTCGGCGTTTGGGTCACATGGTCTCCGAGACGAAGCGCACTCGTCAACATCTAAAACGCAAAATGTATCCGGTGTCTCGGTTCAAATTGAATGGTGGGCGTCTAACCATTAGTTATACTACCTTTTCTTAACCATTGGACGACCAAGCTATTCACTATCGTAACAAATAAACCGAAGGGGGTGGGTCATTTGGACCCCCCATGAATTCGCACGGTCGCACATAAAAAGTCAAGGTTTGACATGCATGTGAGCAGCTTCTGGATAGTAATTACTTTTCATAACAACAATCAAATTTTAATTAAGAACTGTTGCTCTGGAAACAACCGTTTCACAACATTTCCGCCATCTTGGATTTTTCATAAAATTTACTTTCAGCAAAACTGCAGCAGATTTTCTGGAAATTAGTAGAAAATATGTGTTTACAGCCTCGAAATAGGAATACGAATAAAAATATAGTGCAAAAGAAGAAATTAGAAAAAAATTGCCAAAAAGTTACAGTTTCCTTACTCTTATTTGCAAAATAAATTAGCGTGAAGAAAATGCAATTATAATTGGACTGCAGGTACTGAAAGTTATATTTTGACCAGTTTTCCATTTGACCTCCTTGGACGTTCGAGGGTTAACCTTTTCATTCCCAAGCAGGGCGTAAGGCGCATTACCAAATTGTCTCAAACTGTCTCCATAACTTTATTCTCATTTACAAAACAATACATTATGTATGGATGATGCATGACATCTTCGCCACGGACAAAACTGGTCTTTTAAAAATGGTAGTTACCGCACGGACCAACAAATCACAGGCGCGCCATGCCATTGTTATGTTTTTGTTTACGCTTGTGATTAGTTGTTTGCGAAGTAGAGAACGAATGTTTTGATCCGGCACGTCATTTCCATATTCTCGAGTGTGGTTGAGAAGGAAGTTGTAAGGTAAACTGTGCAAACTATTTACAAACTACTCTGTTGGAGATCAGTTTGAAGCTAACGATAATGAAGGTGTATGGGCCACGTGTGTCGTTATAAAAAAAGACGACCATAACGTCACCGTGACATTTCTTCCATGGCCGCACGTTCATGACAGAGTGATCGAGAACGAAGCAGAAGTAAGATACCAAGCGTGTGTAGAGCGAAGGAGAAAGCAAAGAGACGCTTTCCTTGAAGGTAAATGCATTTTCCATTGATTTGTAGTGAAGAATTAACGATAAGTGAAAATAGTGCGTAATATGTAAGGAGAATAAGCATGCTGATAACTGGCTGATAATTACTGCGCATTGCCTAATATGGTCATAAATGACAGGCTTTTCGTTATTTTTTCTACCGTTCCCGTTGAGTTGTACTATTCATCAAAATTTGTTTTCATTCTCATTTTCCTGTTCCCACCAAACGAATCAATTCTCTTTCAGACCGTTACGTAATTATACAGTAGATCGTTTTGCTTACCATCACACCTTACGCCGTTTCCTTGGTAACCGGCGTTACATAGACAACGGCCACGGTCGCACCTTGCGTTACTGTCACACCGCACGCCGTTGCATGAGCCGTCGGCTGAAAGTGAAATAACACGTGGCATTTCAGTAATAATTATAAACAATGATCGATTTCTAAGATTGTTATTGCATAATGCACCAGGGTTTCGATGACAAATAAGTAACTTTCTAGGCAAACTTACCACTATTCATGGATTTGTTACAGTTTACTTCATTTCAAAAGGTTAGCAGGAAGAGGCAAAAGTTTAAAAGCAATAGAGAGAGAACTAGATAAAAACCGAATTCCTTGTCGAGATCTGTGGTCATAGAACTGTATCTAAACTAATTAATTTGGATGGAAAATTAGTGCCACAGAACTGTCAATGCTGAACTCAGAAAGCAGAGAAAAGTTTAAATAAATAGATTCAATAATCAAAGTATATGTATTTGAAAAAAAAAATTATCTGCTCTGAATACACTAAAAAATGAAGTGAGCATCAGGAAGTCAGATGAGAGGCATGAAAAAATTATATTTCAAAACAATACGCAAATAACTTTACAAATAATTATGAAACAGGAGAGAAATTGGAAAAATGAACCCTAGTAAATCAAGTGAACTAGTAAGTGACAGACAAACGAAAAGGCAGTTCATTATCATTAACTATTGAGTAGTGGCAAACAAATAGGAAGACAGACACTCGATCTTACAAACACATGTTCGTCCATCGCCAGTGAACCCTCTGCGACATCTGCACTGGTATCTACCAGGCGCGTTTGCGCAGTCGGCGTTTGGGTCGCATGACCGACTCTCTGGTGCGCACTCGTCGATATCTGCACCAAAAATAAATGTTGTTTTCTTTCTATTGGTACCACAATGAATTTGAACCATATTCAATTCCTATTATTATATCTAGAATGGATGAGAGAAGCTCAAGTTTCGTATCAATATGTAAAATGTTACTGTTATTATAGTTCATTCTTACAATACTGTATATAGAGAAGGTGACAAACCACTTACACCAGTTTCACTAATTTATCCCCTTCGAGAAGTACGCGAGTTTTTTTTAGTCTCCAGATGAATTAAGGTCGGGAGACTGGAACACATACTTAACGACCCTGTCCACGGATGGTGCTGGTCAAGTTCTGGCCCTGTTTTTTTCTCTGCTCTTCGCTGCACTCCGGGGGTTGGACCATTTCTTCCAGGATGGGGCCCAACCCACCGGAGTGCAGCGAAGAGCGAAGAAAAAACGGGGACAGAACTTGACAAGGATGATGTGGCAAAACGGCTGATCGTACAAAGTTCAATCCTTGTAAAACTGGAATTCGTTTAAACAATCAAAACTCATGCATGTACTTTTTTGAGAGATATATGACGATATTGTTAATCACTATAGACAAGTCTATCTTGAACAATTAGATATAAAATACGCCTTACTCATCCAACACTTAAGATATCTTAAGCATCAAAAATTTATTCGAGATGAGAGTAATACTTGTTCAAGATGGCGTAGTATTATTCCTCATAAACATATGCTTTGCAGAGTTAAATATCAGATCAACTTTTTATCAACGAAGTTGTTGAAACACAACACCTTGTAATGAGGTCAGTACGTAATTTGGATTGATTTTTCTTACCAATGCATCTGAGTCCGTTTCCTTGGTAACCGGGATTACACAGACAGCGTCTTCCGTCACACCTTGCATTGCGATCACACCGCTGACCATTGCATGAACCGTCAGCTGAGATTTTAAAATAATAGCTTTGGCTTCCATGTGACACAATAGCTTAACATAGGAGAAGGTTTTTAGTTAACAATTATTCTATCAAAGCGAGTTAGATATCTATAAGCCCCTCAGCAGTACACAATTCGCGTGTTGCGCAGTACTTTATAGAACCGTGTTCACCTAGGCGTGGTTTGTTATTGTTTACATCCATTACCACTAATGGAAATAGCGAAATATCACTCGGATAACATCAAGCAACTCTGATAGGCTGTTTGCTGGTCAAACTTGAGGTAATGGAAACAAGTACTAACGCAGATTATACTTTCTCTGAATAAAGTGAATTTCGCTGCACCCGAAAATAATCCAAACCACGGCTGGGTGAACACGGGTCTTTAAGGGCGTACAAAAGTGCAAATATTGATCATTTTAAGAACTGCTTACGCTATCGGTTTAGCCTTTAGAATACGTGAAAGAGTCATCTAAATGTTTGCATGATAGTGAATTAGAAATGTTTAACTGTATAATCCAAAACCTACGTTTGCAGTCAATTCCATCTCCCTGAAATCCGGGACGGCAGCGACATAGATATGAGCCCTCGGTGTTGACACATTCACCGTTCGTTGGGTGACAGCGGTTCTTAAAAGGTTGGCATTCGTTTACATCTAGAAACATGTGGAGAATCATTACTGTTGTAACACTAATACAATAAAGTTTGATGTTTTACTTTCTTATTTCACTTTCCATACGATAATTTCAATACAAAATGTTTTGAAGAAGATAAACGTCCATAGTTCTGATAGTTCTACGGAGACTGCATGAAAAACTCGATCCATCTGTTCCCACGGTGTACGGTAGCTCATCATTTGTTGCGGGTTATATGGTTTATAGTCAAACCAGGTCTCAAGCGTTTACGCCAAGAATCAACCTTTCGCTTTGTTGTTCAAATTTTGCAATCATCGATTCATTTTAAATCGATTAACGGACTCCACGTACTTGAATTTGAAATAGCTGAATTTGATTGGATAACCTTCGCGTGACTGGACACGCAAGTTCCCGGATGTCGCTGCCAACGGAATATATTCAAAATTTTGAGAGTCGAAGGTTATATACGTGAGCTTAAAGTCAGTGAATTTTTCAACACTTGTGTGATAATTCCCTGGACTTTCCGTATGCATTTGGTTATTTAAATTGAGGACTGCTTCGAGAAGTCCGTTAGTCGATTGAATTTAAAGTTCACACGAATAATGATATTAGAATTTGATCAACACAACCAGATGTCGATCCTTGGCGTAAACGCTTGACCTGGTGTATTCAGTCGGTCGGTAACGAGACCTCTCTTACCGAAGCATCTTTGGCCGTTTCCTTGGTAACCAGCGTTACACAGACAGCGTCCGCGGTCACACCTTGCGTTACGATCACACCGCCGGCCATTACAGGAACCATCAGCTGAGCGTAAAGCATGCATAAACTTTTAGAAATTTCATTTATTAGAGAAAAGCACATTTACCTTTGTATATAGCCGTAATCAAGATGTAAATGTTTAAAGACCTACTTCACGTCATTTTAACACCAAAAACATTAAAGCAATCAGGTTTGTATCATATTTTAGAACTGGTTTTCACCTCACTGCCGGAACTACACACTTCTGTTTTTATAAGACTGACAAACTTTATAAGAACACCCAGGCTGAGATTTGCCCAAAAATTAAGAACAAGCCAAGAACACTCACCAGGCTGAAATTTTGATCAGACAAATTTAAGAATTTTATTTTAAGAATTTTATTTAATCCTTGTACAAAGTTGAGGTTTACATACTCTAAGTCCATACTAGATCTGTGGTCAAAATGCTAGAAATACAGTAGGTAAATACAGAAGTGTTTTAAACGACCACGAACAACTGAACTGCCGGTATCAATTGTTCGTGGTGGTTTAAAACACTGTTCTGTATTTCTTAGCGCCTTTTTATTGTTCCGGAAATACGAACAATTTTTAGAACAACATGAGGCTGAAATTGCCAAAAAAGTTAAGAACAACCCAGCCTCTTGGCCTGGTTCTTATAAAATAAAAAGCGTGTAGAGTGATAACGTTTGTTTGATATAAAAAGTAAAATAATCCAAGCCTTAAAGGCCAAATAAAAGACATTGCTGCAGTAATTTGTGGTATGAAATTTTAGAGCTGAAAACCATCGCATAAACGAGAACGGAGTAAATGCTTTTCAGTATTTTGTTCATTGAAGCCGCCATCTTGAATTTTGACGTCACTACGCTTGGAACGGGATCTTGCGTGGGCTGCACGCTTGTCCTCTAAAAAAGAACATTCTTTATCTGTCGAGTTTCGGCTTGAAACTGAAAGGAGTCACAGCCTAGCGAAAGAAAAACGTTTACCATTCACCATTTTGATATAATTAAGAGTGCAACTCGCCCAGGCCAGGCTGCAAAGACCACATTAAACACGCGGGAAATCCCATCCCGAGCGCAGTGACTTCAAAATTCAAGATGGCGGCATCCATCGACAAAATACAGGCAGCATATTGAAAAGTTTTTACTCCGTTCTCGTTTATGCGACGGTTTTCAGCCCTAAAATTTCACCGACCACAAGTCAGTGCAGCAAGGTTCACTGCACGTTTCCTTTAAGATTGTGACTTCCTAAATTATGTTTAAGTAAAAGAAAATATTGTTTGAAGCTAACGAAGGAGCAGATTCACAGTAATCCATTCTTACACTCGATGTGTTGAATTCGTGTCACTCGAAAATATGCACTCGAAGTTCTCGCCCCAGTCCCGGCCGTGAGGTGAAACCGGTTCTCTTAACAATTGGGCAATCTACAAAACTCGTTGCTTTTCTCATAATTGCGTTGTATATCCTTCAAAGAATCGGTTTGAAAAATATAGATTCACCACGTCATGTTAGTTTCAAATTTTACATTTGAACAGTATTTTAGAGCAAACTAAATAGGCGACAATGTGTAAGACACAGTGTAAAAGAAGAAATGTCCATACGAGAACACGAAATCCAAATACCCACGTTTACAATTAATTCCATCTCCCTGGAATCCGGGGCGGCAGCGACAGAGATATGAGCCCTCAGTGTTGACACATTCACCATTAGTTGGGTGACAGCGGTTTTTAAAGGGTTGACATTCGTCAACATCTAAAACATAAAGACAAGTGTTATCTTGGTCTTCCTGTTCTATATAACGTTTGTTTTATGTGGAAAGAAGGAATACCACAATCTCTCTTCAAAGGAACTACAAGGTACTACTTGATTTCACGTGCACAGTACACAGTACATACAGTTAGATTTCACATGCACAGTACACAGTACATACAGTTAGATTTCAC
>JANSTR010182817.1:0-16070 GCA_025434805.1 Antipathozoanthus remengesaui | reverse complement strand
TAGCAGGTTACAGGATGCAGATGATGGTGATAACTTAAAAGTAGCGATAGTTGTGCTGTTTCTTATATCTAGAGGAAGAGAGTTCCAGTCCCTAACAGTATGATAACATAAGCGTTGCCTGCCCCAGTTGGTCTTTACGGCAGGCAGACGGAAGTCCTGTGCCTTTCTGGTGCTATAACGGTGCACATCATGTAACGTGACTAATCCTAGATGAGATGTTAACAAACCATTTTTACATTTAAAAACGTAGAGGCATCTATGAAACAGTCTTCGTTTGTATAGGTTTATCCAATTAAGCTTCTGGAGGGCATCAGTGGCAGATGAGTGTACTGGACGGTTAAGAATAATCTTAGCAGCTTTGTTTTGCAAAAATTTGCAAACTTTGCATTGAGGTGGGGTTGTTCTTGTCACCCCATATTATGTGCCCATAATTAAACAATGGCAAAACCAAGTTGTTAAAATACAGCACTCTGGGGTAAGAGATGTTTTATCCTCTTTAATAGGCCGGGGCACTTGTTGATCTTAGTTGAAAGTTGGTCGATGTGATCTGACCAGGTCATGTTGGATGAGAAAGTCACACCGAGATATTCAAATTCTTCAACCGTTTCCACAGTACTACTGTAGACTTGAACTGAGATGGAATTAACCTTACAAAGTTTCCCACTACTACCAATTAACATTGCTTTTGTCTTGGTGGTATTGAGTGTTAATTTGTTGCTAAGGAGCCAGTCACCTATCCTTTGCAGATCGGTGTTCAATTTTACTTCCAGGTCACTAGCACTTGATGAGAAATACTATAACACTATATCATCCGCGTATAAGGAAACTTGTGAGTGCTCAACAGCATAGGCAGGTCGTTCATATAAACTATGAACAGGAGTGGACCCAGAATGCTTCCTTGTGTGATGCCTAGATTGCACTCGAGTGGTTCAGACAGTTCAAGTCGGTGGGATGTGCGTAGAAGGCGGGACGATAGGTATGACTAAAAACCAAGCAAAATCGTTTTTGTGTACCCCGATAGCAGAGGGCTTACTCAGCAGTATAGCGTGGTTGACCGTATCGAAAGCTTTCGATAAATCGAGGAATACGGCTTCACATAGCTTGCCTTTATCCACATTACGATTTCAGATAAGATTTCATCGGCAAACTGTGATAGCGTGGACACTGTCGAGTGATGTGGTCGGAACCCATGCTGCTTATCAACTAAGATCTTAAAAACATTTAAATATTCATAGAACTGAATATGGATAGCCTTTTCTAAAAGTTTGCTTAAAGTCGGCAGTAAGAAAATTGGGCGGTAGTTAGTGGCGTTACGTCTATCACAAGACTGAGGAAGAGTGATAACCTTGGCACATTTCCAGATAGATGGGAAGGTGTGAAGTTTAATAGAGGAATTTAATCGATTAGTCACAGATGGTGAAATGGCAATAGCAGCATCTAAGTAGACGAGCACTTATTCTGTCTAAGCCAATCACCTTGTTGGTTTTCAGGGACTTTAACTGTGCTGTAATAAATGACTCTTCAATAGGCTGTAGACGGAGACTTGCTTCATTACTGTTTATGTTTTAATTTTATTGATTTGTGTTCCAGCAATGCATTTTGGGAGCTTTTATAGTATCTGAAAAAATATCACTCTTTTTCATGTTTCTGCAGTAATACTTATTTGTTGGTTGTTCACGTTCAATAAAAATACTATAGCTACTCAAGTTGTTCATGAAAAATAGAACAAATGAAAAAAATCTGATCGTTTCGAACATTTTCGGACAATGTTCGGAAATCTTCAGAGGTATGACGTCATAATGACGTCAGAACCATTAAATGACTTAAAGAAGAAAGGTTGGAAATCCTACCATAACATATTACCAAGCGTCGTGTATGTGATTTCCAAATTTCACTGAAAGAATGCAATACATAAAACTGGCAAAAAACGGATATTTGATGACTTCTTTGTGACGTAATCTCAAATTAGAGACTTATTAATATCAATTTTTGTAGAATATAGGACAATTAATTAACTGGCCAAGATTCGTTAAAGTAGGTCCAACAATAGCGAAGTTATATAGTTTGGGAGGGGGAGCGAATAGGCCCCCCTTCCCAGCCGGCCAACTTAGCAGAAGAAAAACCCGGCCTGGATAGGGTTAAACTGTTGATAAGTCCTTGCAATCTAAGGTATAGACCATTAGTGGGGGAGGGGCAGGGGAATATTGCTGTCTTATTAAGCCCTATTAGGACTTCCAATATTTTTATCAGCAAAATAATGACTTCTGTAATGGTCACCAGTGCAATACAAAGCAACATGGATGACTGTCTGTGAACCAAACTCAGACAACTGATAAAGGATAGGAATAAAAGTAGATCAACTAAATGATCATGTGTTACAAGTTGACAAATGTACAAAATTATATCTCAATAAGAGAGCTTTGCAGATGACAAATAGATGTCATCAATTGCTTTAGTTATTTCATCTTAAATACAACATGCGTGAACTACTTTTGTTGACATCACCGCGGATCTACTGTAGGAAGGCAAGGGTGACATAGAGTCAGTGCTAATACACAACTTGTGTTCAGAGCAAATATTGCTTAAGCTTCTTTCTTCTGCGGAAAATATGGTGCCTATCCTGGCAAAGCAATAAGAAAATCACATGCAAGTAATAGGTGAAAAACAATATTTGCTCGCCGAAGGGATTTCTCGCTGTCTCGAAAGACATTACTTGCTCCCCGAAGTGATTTCTCGCTGTCTCGAAAGATATTATTTGCTCCCCGAAGGGATTTCTCTCTTTACCGAAGGAAATTCTCTGTTCCCTGAGGAGAATAGCTTAACCCATTATGGGCAGCCAAATCCTGCATGTGGAGCATTTGTAAAATCACTTGCAGCACGACCATATTTGCGGCTGTCTTTCAAACACATCGGTGGCTCAACAAATGTTTTCCTCAAAAAATGCTGTTGATCATTCAAAAACTCTGCAGAATTCCTTAGAAGAAATCACTGGGCACATTGTCTAAATGCTGTGCCTGATAAGTGGTACAAAACAGCACGAGAAGATTATAAATAGAATCTCTTACCTTTTGAGTGAATGACGCAGCAATCAAATCCACTGGGAAGCAAATGGCACAAAGTGTCGATATGGACTCGGTCAGTAAAACGAAAACAGCTCGCCGGGATATCGAGTATAGTATAGAGAATGAGTTACTGAATCCCTCGAGTAAAACCGAGCGCAAACCAAATCATGTTGGACTGTCTGATTCCGAGCGCAATCCGAAGACTTACAGACTCACAAGACGATAACATAATGGTTATGTGCCTTCAAGGCAGTAGCCACAAAAAGTGTCCATGAAAAAATGATCAACGTGAAAATAGAACTACAAACCTCAGCTTGCGGACATCCTGCTTGTGCAAATGGACAAGGTCCCCCAGTGGCCTCACAATCGCCTTTGATGGGATCTTGGTGGTGTGTCAGCTATAACATGCAATCAATATTATAATAGTATTAGTATTAGTAAATAATAATGGTTGTGTAACAACAATTTTAACTAAATTAATATTACAAATAAAATTATTTGACCGGCGTTCCTACCGTATGACAGGCACGAATGTGCGGGACTAGAGCGATTTACTCACATGCTTCACGAACTCCACACTTGCAAACAGTTCGTTAGTGTCAATTTAGTAGCCTGCTCGTTGACTATGCTAGCTCAAACGTTGTTGTATTTTCTCCGTTTCTCCGTTCGGAATGTCAAAAAGAATCACGAGCTTTTCAGATTTACAGTATGTAACGTAATGACTGTATTGAATAGTACAACCCGAGAGGACGTCTTTGTTATATTTATTAAGGTTGTAAGTAGGATGGCGCGCAAATGCTAGATAAATGTGATCTCATACCCAGATCTTGTTTTTACAGACCAATGAGAAAAAACGGTTATATACAACTTCCACTAAAGTGGCTCTTCGGACCTACACAAACCCTCTATGTGGTGGAGGATAAAAGGTTAGATAGGTAAGCAAAGAAATAGGTTGGTTAGTAGGTAAGAAGAGAGGTAGGTGGGTTAGTAGGTAAGCAGAGAGGTAGGTGGGTTAGTAGGTAAGCAGAGAGGTAGGTGGGTTAGCAGATAAGAAGAGAGGTAGGTTGGTTAGTAGGTAAGCAGAGAGGTAGGTGGGTTAGTAGGTAAGCAGAGAGGTAGGTGGGTTAGTAGGTAAGCAGAGAGGTAGGTGGGTTAGTAGGTGAGCAGAGAGGTAGGTAGTTTGGTAATCAGAAAGGCAAGTGTGTTGGTAGTGTGCAGAAAGGTAGGAAGGTGGCTTGATTTGGCTAGTTCTGAATTATGGAGCTGAGCTCTCAAGGTCGATCCTAATCACGTTATATAATCTACCAACACATCAGCTCAATAACTTTTTATTTATTTAGCTTATTGATATAGCGAGATACTTAAAAACAGCGTTTTGTGAAAACTAATATCAAACCAAGTAAATGCAAGCCCATACTAAGGTTTGACAAAAATTTTTGAAGAGAAAAACTTGTCAAATCCAGACAAAAAAACTTGATACATGACTGATATAGCAAGCGAACCCGTACACTCTGTTCATTTATAAAAACATGCGTGACTTCCACCATTATAAAATGAAGCAGATATAACACAAGTTCTGGTTGGCTGTGAAGCATTTTTTAATTCCTTATAAAGCAGCACTACGTAAGGGAAATAGAAAACTCGCCCTTTTGTTCTGTTAAGTTATAAGAGCACTTATGAATTCTTGAAGTTTACTCAAGAAGTGCATTGTTTTTTTCGCGATTTTAGCGAATATTGTTAAAAATTATAGTCTTATAAAACGATGATCATTATATGTTCTCGTAAAAACCTTTGAATAAATAACCTGCCATTATTAACTATTTATTAACTGACAGTGCGGTTTTTACAAGAAATATCAAACTAAGGTCATGCTGTATTGATCGAGGGAGAGCGAGGTCAGTAGGTCCAGGACAAAGTTTGATATTTCTCGTAAAAAACGAACGCTAGCTTGAGGTTAACCTTGGCCTAAATACACAAATCCCGAAGTATCGCCTAAAAATCTATCCATTTTCTTTCTAAAAACCTCAAAAAATCTCATGTTATTGTGGATGCATATTTCACTATCGATAACTTCTATCGATAGATTATATACTGTACCAAAGAATTGTTAGAAAGTGTTATTCAAGGCGAAACCGCTAAATATACAGATACAGGGATAACACTGGCTCAGAACTTGCAAAATAATTATAGCCTCTAATGCAGCCGCCTTATTTCCTTGTCTCGCGGAGGATTTCCATCATTTGCGAGGGTCCCCACGCGAGAAGGAAATAAGGTCGCTGCATTGGAGGCTAAATTATTATTATTATTAACTAAATAATGGTATTGGATTTCTATAAATATATTTCACACCAAAGTACTTTGGAATTGCTAATAACTTTCTGTAGAGAGGACATTTATCAATTGATTAGAATTTTGCCATAAGAAATTTGAGAAAAAATAGAATTTTGAAGCACAACATCTCATAATCGATCTAAAAATCTCGACATTTTCTAAAAGTCTAAAAATCCTTTATAAAATCCGGATTTTTGTATCCTTTTGTATATTTTGTACCAGGGCGTTTTTTGGCTCCTCACAGTTCCCCACCACAACTTTTTTGTCATTAAGTGCTACAAGCTCTACCTTTTGATGGGGTTTTGATGCGTTTAATAATTGGCTATGACGTCATAAAATATAGTGTTTTGGTATAAAGCTTCGTTTTCTTATGGTAGAACGCCGTTTTCAAAATATAAGGACACAAACCAAGCTTATTTTCAAAGCGCTGCACTTGTAAGGTGTAGCTCGTTACGTTTTAATGACGTCACAAAACGTTGGTTTCTGTTTGAGAGCACTTGAATTCTAATTAGTTTTATAGCGCCTTTAAACCAGGTTTAAAAACAAAATACCGTGTTTAAGTAACATTTCCATGCTGTGACGTCAACATTTCGATGACGTCATCAACATTGTGACGGCATAATTTCAAATTATAACTTTTCTAATAGATTTATTTTGTTATCCATCCCAAAACAGATATAATGAGCAGAAACTGTCTACAGGAAAACCGGAAGAATATATAAACCAAATTGGTTGCGCAAGGACCTCCATAACTACATTAGGAAATAAAATAAAGTTGCAGTCGCCGTGGCACCAAGAAAAGCAGCCATAGCTCCTCTAATTTTTAACTGAGAGCTATAAACGTTGGCAATATTTCGGATTTGTTTTGGTTCAAACAAGAAATAATGAAAATCAAAATTTTCACAAAATTCACTGCTTTTTTGAGGAAAATAATTTAACTGAAACGAAATGTAAAGGTCCACAGCACCCTCTCATTTGGCAAAAGTTATTAAAAAATATTGTTTATAAGGCATTCATAACGCAGAGTATAAGAATTATGAAAAATTGAAAAGTATACTACGAAAATGTGGTTACCATGGTAACAGCGTTTGGTATATATTTACAAAACACCCACCCAAACATTCTCCAAAGAGGTTTAAGAAGTCATAAATTTCAGTCATTTTGAGTCATGCACGAAAAACCACTTGGGTCAGGTCGGGTTAATTGTACCCGGGCAAACTGGTTCTTAATTTTTTTCTGCAACAGAGAAAGATAAGAAAGACCAAATCCAATTTTCCTAAAATTTGATAAGCAACATTTTGATATGTATTGTGGTGTGCCAGCTGGTGGGCTGTTGCTATGGTAACAAAATTTTGTAGCACTGCTTTTTTGCGTTTTGTTGTTAAATGCACTTTTTTCATTATACATGTGCTTATATCATATCAGTGACGTTATCTAACTTACAAGTGTCAATTAAGTATTATAATTATGTAAGAGCTCTTACTGCAATCCATTGTGGGTGACTCTTTCTCTTTTTAATAAAGTCAAACTTAGAATGTTCAAAATTTATTGTGAAAAACATGTTTACCAAGTTTCGTTTGGTAGTTTCTATTGTAATATCGTCTTTTAAAATAATCAGTATTATGTCAGATAGCTACGGAACAAACACTTGAAATATCTCACAGAAACAACAAGATTCATGCCAGCAAAAGTGACTTTATACTTTGTTACATGGATTGAATTTGTTTTAAAATTGTATTTGAAACAACGTTGGGCTATTAGACAAATAAAATGATAATATTGGATTCATTAAAATAATGTTTTAAACTGAAAAAATAAGAAAATATGGCAAAACAGCCAGTTTTATGACGTCACGATGATGTCATTACTATGTAACCACTCTCAAACACCTTAAAATACACATCTTCATTCAAACATTGTTTCTGTGTAATATCATTTTTACATACTTTACTCCCAGCCATTTAAGGGCCTAAGAAGCCCAGCCCGGATAGTGTTCTAACATGATAAAAAAGGTATCTTATTATAAGAAGGTTTGTATTGACTTCCAGGTTCGAAAAATCGACTAACCTCAAGGAGCTAGAATATATCCACGAAGCAAAATAGTTGAAGATGGCGAAGTCACAAGGTTAAGCCTGTGTATTTTTTGGTCAGCATGATTGCGCGTTTAGAGGTGCGCACGCAATGATGTAATTATTCAAAATGGCGCAGCTTAGGTACAAACCCCAAACCCAGAAAAAATTGAAAATCTTTACGCTTGTAAAAGCACAGGGATCCTTTATTGAACACATGGAAACCAAGATTAGGATGGTGTTCTTTTAACGTCAAAGGCAATAAGTATAACACAATAACACATTGCAAGTGGGAATTCTGTATTTGACACATTCGGGTACATCATTAACAATAAATCCGTAATGCCCACAAAAGGAAGAACCCTCGGACTTAGCTGATTTGTGTAACAAGTTAACCCAAGGAAGGGAGGGGGGTCATTTGGACCCCACCATATAATTTGTCAAATGGTTGCACATAAAAGACAAGCTTTCGCATGTGAGTAATTTTTGATTAGTCAACTACTTTTCAAGTTTTAATTAGAAACTCTTGCCATGGCAGCAGCCATGTCCACAATTTTGGCCGCCATTTTGCATTTTTCTAAAAAAAAATTACTTTCAGTAAAACTGCAAATTTTCTTGAAATCAGTAGAAAATATGTATTTACAGCCTGAAATAGGATTTTAATTAAAAATAGAGTGGAAAAGAAGAATTTATAACAAATTTTGTCAAAAAATTACCGTTTTCATAATCAAACTCGATTTTGCATAATTAATTTTCCATAAATTATAAATGGTGACATTATCCAATTAACGTCAAAAGATTCGTTCATTATTGGAATAATGGCACAGAATGTTTCGTTTTATTTGCTTCAAAGCTGCCTTTTTTAGGTCCATTTATAATTCCTTTGCCCCTCACCCTAGACGTTCGAGGGTTAATAAATTGAATATAATTTTCCTTAAAAACTGTAATTAAAATGACTAGCTAATTAACTCTTAAGCAAGCTAATGATATACGAAATTGTAAAAGGAAAAGAGACACCAATCAAAGATCTTAATGCATTTAGGTATAATGCAAAATATGAGACAAACATCAATCCATCCAACACACGAAACACAATTTAATACAAAATCAGTGCATTATGCGGAATAAATTCTTCAATATTGTTTATCTGCTCACCTTGGATCGTTGAACATCTCTCTTACACTTAGAGCACTTTACTGGGTATGACGTGCAGTCTTCATTCTGATGGTCCTGTATTCACAACATCAGATCATACACAAAGTCAGATAAAATATTTGATATAGATCGTTTATCACTAGATCTTGTGTTCCACGGCCATTTGAGGTGAAAAAGTACACTTTCGTGTCTTCATGTATCCGCAGAAAGCAGAATTCACAGAAATGCTATGGTTTTGCTTTTGTACCGTAAATTAGACAATATCTTAAGCCAGTCACTTTTGGAATTTAACGTAAGAATCTTATAAAAATGTATGTTGAAAAGCACGAAATGTCAAATTCGAAAGATTTAATTCCCGGAGATTTGCTATGAAAACTGACAATTTAGTTACAAGTGACGCAACATGATGCTATATATACTAGAAACATTTAGGGCTCTAAAATGCCAATTAAACTTTATGCTCAAACATAAGTTATACAAAATCCTGATACACACCTCAATAGCGTTTATGTTTATCTCTGATTGACAGTAGTTGCACTTTACCAAGCGACAGCTACAATCTAACTTCAGATGCTTGGCCAGGTCAGATTTCTTAACTGTAGTTCCACATGCTGTGTGAGGACAGGAGACTAACACAAAGTCGCACGCTGAAATGTGGTTCTGTTTGTGAATGAAAAAAGTTTTTGTCATTGGAGATACAAACCTAACCAGCCAATCAAAAGCCGGGAAAGGCGTTGCATTTTCTGCAGTATGCAATGGATAGTATTATACCCTGACGTGCGCATGCAAAGCTTGCTTCCAGCCATTAAGACCCTGACACACGGTGCAACATTGCTCGCAATATTACATACAACTGGTAAATTGCATTGTGTGTCACCCTTTGAAATTGTTGCACATAATCAGATTCTGCTTCTGCAACATTGTGCGCAACAATTTCATCGTGTGTCACTCCCTGCAACGTTGCATGCAATGTTCTGATGCGAAATATATGTGGAAATTATTCAATTTTCATCTGTCAGCTTGGATATCGCGCACGCTTGTCAATACACAAAATAGCGGATCAGGAAGTGACGATGCAAGCATTGTTGCAGCTGCGTGGCACACTGATGAAAACAATTTCACGCAATATTGCTTGTAATTGCTGCACCGTGTGCCAGGTCCTTTAGGTGACGTGCGAGCGCGATCAACTAACTTCTTGCCATTAGGTAACGTGCAAACGCGAGCTAGCTTTCAGCTATTAAGTCACGTGTCTGCGCAAACTAGCTTTTAGCCATTAGTTGACGTGTGCGCGCAAACTAGTTTCAGCCATTAAGCGACGTTTGTGCGCGAGCTACAATCCTGGCCAAAAATTCTTAGGAACCACCGAAGAAAACCTAAATTGTAATATTTATGCATCCTCTATTGAGAGCAGGTGCAGGGAATCAGAAGATAAATGTCATTCTTGTTTGAGTGTCCCAAGGTTTTTGGCCTTGATTGTAGTTTCATTCTATTGAGTGACGTGCGCTTGCCGCCATTAATGAAACTATAAAATGAAGGCCTCTCAAATTTTTTAATTGGAATGGACTTAAGGCATAGTATAAAGTAATTATGCAATTTTTTTCTCGTGGGACACCGTTGAAGTTCTCACTTTGTCAGTTATATTTGCTTCGCATACACATGTACTTGCATGTGTTTGTGTATGCCAAAAAACAGTGTTTTGTGACATATGGAAAATATTGAATAACTAGTATATAATCATCGCTATCTAGTTGAATATTTAATTAACAATATTTAATGAATAAACCCCCTCTACGATTTTTGTGTTGAGCAATACAGGCCCGAGGCTGAAAAAATGTCCAAAAAGTTAACATTTGCCCGAGGCAGAGCAGAGGTTAGTTCATATTTTCACTTGGCTGCAGACTGGACTGTAAGTAGAGTTTCATTTTCAAACGTTTTCCAAAATTGTTCTCAAGAAAAAACAGACATTTTTTAATGTTCCGAACTTTGTATCAACATGTGTTACAGGTAGAAAAGAAAGTTATTTAACGGATCAAGCAATGAATAAATACCTGGCTGTTTAAACTAAAATACAATGGAGCCCCGATATAACGAAGTTCCCGTTATAACGAAGTATTTTTAGTAACTTGTAAGGGTAAAAATCCGAAATATAACAAACCCTGGCCCGTCATAACGGTTCGACAACCCTTCCACCTCCATTTTTTGGAGAGTTTTTTCTAGGGATTTTGAAATTTCTCAGAAAGGATTCTAGTAGCTGTTCCCTATTCATAAAGACGTATTTTGAAATTTAAATGGTTTGCTATCCCTTCTGGGTCTTTTTAAATTTTGAACAGTTATTTCAGATTCTCGAAAAATTTATTTTGTTTCGTATTGATATGAAGCTACTAAAATTGAATATAGTATTTTGCAGCTGAAACATTAGAAAACAACAACACTTTTGCTGTAATATGTGTTTTACAATTTTGCAAATATGTCCAATATGGCGGACTTTATTCATTCCAGTAACCATGGCAACAGTCAGATGATCACATGACCAGCCTCAATTGAATGCTCTTAGCTCAGTTAACAATTCTACTAAATTTCATAATGAACGGATAAGGCATTGAAAATCATGGGGGGAACGATCCCAACACCCCCACCTCCCTGAACACATAAGTTTGGCCAAAAGGCTTGAGCAAAAAAGATACATATTGCACCGGAAATTTCCAGAGTTCTACTTATTTTTAGTCTCAATCACAGCCATAAAAATGCTCTTTGCCTTTTAAAAGCTGCTCAGATACGAGAACTTCGGGACTTGTTAACATCGGAGAACACTTTGTCCACAGGACCAGAGCAATTCATCAGCTTCTTATAATTATGCTTAGTGCCATGAAAGGCATTTTTTCACGCTTGCGAGTCACTAAACACCGTCTAAAATTAGCGACTTTTTCTAGAGTATTATTTCTTCCATAATAACATGAAATGAAACCCTTAGTAGGATATGACATATTGTATACTGTTTGGTCTCAAACTCATGATTTATTCATGTGATTTCAGACAAATCAGAGAGCCAGATTTGGTCAGGTAGATGAGTTTTGAAACCCCGTCAAACACTCGTTTGAGAATATAGTGTATTCAAAGTCTTGACTTCATTTTCCCTAGTCGAAATGTAAAGAAAAGTCGGAATCCATTTTGGCTTTGACCAGAGAAATCGACAAAATGTAACTAATTGTCATGGTAACTATGAGGGAGCACGGTTTTGAACCGATCAAACGAGTGTTATGTTAAATCTATATATCATAACACGTAATAAATCAAATAAAGAATGGACCAAAAATGCGTATCATAGATAATTTTTGACTGTTATCAAAACTCCGGTATAACAAAGTTTTTCGTACTTTTTCAGTAATTACGTTATATCGGGATTTTATTTGTAACGAACCCCAGTTATAACGAAGTACATTGTCCGGTGACAGACCCTTGGCACTTCGTTATTGGCGTTCTATACTGTAGTAGTGTGATCGATAACTAAAGTATCAATTCTAAGTTCCTTTAGAAAGTACTTGTTCATACTTACTTCTAGTTCTCTGACCTCTCCATTCCAGTCACACCTCTCATTTTTAAAGGGGCAGTAAACTTTAATATCAAGTACCTCTTTCTTCATGAAATTATCAGGGAAGACCTTAGTAACCAAAAAGAAATATTTTATAGTAACAGCTGTTCTCCCAACCCAAAGTTCCACAAATGAAAGTCATGTTACATGGAAAACTATTTATTATTTTAGCTTATTAACTATGATATAGTCAATCTCCAAAAAATATAATATTTATTAACCCTATTCAGACAGATTGGGCTTTTTTTGTCGTTCTGTGACTGGGGTGGGGGGGGGGGCGTCAAACGCCCCTCCTGTTTCTCCTAAACTATACATGATATGGATATGAGACTCTGTTAATTGAGCATCATGAGACAAGTCCTTTGCCAATTTATTACGTCACCTCTGACGTCACATGACGTCACAAAGTTGCCATCTTGGATTTCCATGGCCGCCATCTTGGATTTTTCGATACGTTCAAATTGTTGCAAAAAGTTATTTTTTAATCAAAATTTGCTAAATAAGTTCATTAATTACCTTTAGTAAGCGATTTATAAATAAAATACGCAGAAAAAATGCAAAAGAAACTGTATTCGGTCAAAAATGAACAAAACAGTGCGCCAGAATTCGGTCACCATGGCAGCAGGTAAATGTGAGGAAAAATATACCACGTACGAGTACTGTAGAAGTAATCGCTTAGGAGTAATAAACGATCAAAGACGAGGGAAGGGGAGGGGGCGTCAAACGCCTCCCTATCTGAATAAAATATAAACCTGTCTAAATAAAAAAAAGTCTGTGCAAGACTACAGTATCATGTTGAGTAGATCGATTTTTACAATTAATTTTATCCTTGAGGTTCAAATTGTATTTTCCATTGTTTTAGGGTATGGACAGGTATGGTAATTGGTTATAATCTGTTTAAAACAATGAAAAACAAAATTTGATCCAAGGATAAATTTGAACTACAGAGTGCTTATGTGAACATTTAAACTGTATAATTTAACTATCGAGAGACTCGCTGCTACAGCCGGCCACACACCAGCATTTTTCCATAATCCTCAGAAGGAGTCACGCAGGCAGCACCACAGTATATTATATGTAATGTACCAGTGACAGTTTTTGTAACTAACGTATGAACAATCAGCCCAATCATCCATTTACCTGGTGTTTTAATACCATTTCGCCACAAGTATGACACTTCATCTGGAACTGACCATTTCTGTAACATGAATTTTAAACACATTTTAAAAATCAATCAATAAGTATATATCTCAAGACAATAACGTAATAGGCCCTTTGCAGATAGAGGTCACGTGACCTCACCTACCTTAAATTTATTAGCTATGACAAAATGATGTTCAGAAATAGAAAGAACAGGTTAACATTAGTTGAAGGCATAGTTGAAGGCATAGTTTCAAGTCTCAACAATGACAGCGAATATATAATCAAACATTTTCTTAAGAAATGTATGGAAAATTGCATTGGAGAGCAAACCTTGCTTGCGTAATTCATATTTGAAACCAAACAATACCTTTAATACCCCCGCCCTCACTATTCCCCACATACTAATTGAACAGCCCTGTCGAAAACACGCCGGAATTTTGCCAGATTGTGATTGAGTGCGATCTGGAAAAAATCGAAAACATTTCTACAAACATTTTCAGTTTTGAAAAAGTGGATCGCCCCGAAATAGAATTTTTCCTACTTTAATACGTCACCGTGACGTCACAATAACGTATTACACTAATTAAAAGGTGTAAAATTTATTATTTCATGGTGACCTATTAGACCTCCCTTTTATCGTACCAGAGTTACAGGTTACAGTTACTTTTTATGTCCGGTCCCAATTAGCCTCAAAAAGCCTAGTCTGGAAAGGGTTAATGTAACATTTGGTGCTAGCACGTTCAGAGTTGTTCCTTTCAATGCGATATCTGCTCCAAAAGGTGATTTTTAACCGTATCTACTTTCATTCAAACTAACTCTGACATCTTCAACAAAACAATATACAGGCGTCCCTAATTACGTAACACCTCCATCACGCTATTTCTAGTATTTGTAATCAAAACAGTAAGTTGAGGTTAGTTGCAGCTAAAATGTTGTTCTCGACACAAGATATAACGAAGTCTGACGACAGTACAAAGTAGAAGTGGGTGTGGTTGCGCTGGGTTTAGTTTCAGTTGCTCCTTTACAAAAGCGCCAACCTCCACACATGCAGCCACAGCAAACCGACTGTACACCAGTCTGCCTACGTGATTATTCGTTCTGACTGCCACGATCAGTCCGACTGTTGCAGGCAGGAGTATGTAGGAGGTTATGCGCCACTAAATCAACACAAAACTGACTGATCGAGATTCACTCGATCGGGATAAAATGCAAGGGAATTTTGAACATTTTTCCCTGTCCGGGCTGGCTTTTTGGGCCTTTTAAAAAATGACTGAGGGGCTGGGAGGCACCCCCCTTCTCTGTAAATCTGTCATTTGGACCCTCCCCCCCCCCAATGATTTCCTAAACGGTCGAACTTAAAAAAACAAACTTTAACATGTGAGTAGCTTTTATTTAATTACTTTTTATAACAACAATCAGATTTAATTAGGAACTGTTGCTATGGCAGCAGCCGTTTCACAACATGTCCGCCATTTTGGCCGCAATTCTGGATTTTTCAAAAATTTTGCTTTCAACAAAACTGCAGCGTATTTTCCTGAAATTTATATAGTAGAGAATATGTATTTTCAGCCTCAAAAAGGACTATAATTAAGAACAGAATAAAAAAGAAGAATTTAGAACACATTTTGTCAACAAATTGTACAAAATTACTTTTTCGCATAAATTATAATGCTATGTCACCGTTATTAGCGTCCAAAGATGCATTCATAATTGGACTTCAGGTCCTGAAAGTTTCGTTTTGATTGCTTTAAAGATGCGCTTGGACCAATGAGGGTTTTAACCAATCTCACAAAGTCGGACTTTATAAAAGAAACAAAAATTCACCCACAATACATTGGAGTCAGAATTCGTACTAAATTATATTGCTTAATTGACATTGTAAGTTAGATAACGTAACTGATATGATATGAGCACATGTATATTGAAAAAGTGCATTTCTTCCTGTCTTAATGCTCCCTAGCAAGAATGGCAAAATCTCAATTGTTACCATGGCAACAGCCCACTAGCTAACACACCACAATACATATTAAAATGTTCTTTATAAAATTTTAGAAAAAGTCACTAGATTTGTTTTTTCTATATTTTTTCCACTGCAGAGGAAATTAAGAAAAACCAGTTAGGGGGCACTTTGAGCCTCCCCCAGCCTGGGTAGGGTTAAGACAAGCATTCTTGGGTCTATCAGAAGACTGAGTTTCCTTCGGAGACCCCTTATCTGTTATTTGGCTACACATAATTGATTTATTTTACACATTAATTAATTAAAATAAGCCAACATCATGATTACAGATTTACGTCCCCTTAACCCTACAGTGTATGAAGAAAAAAAGTTACACGAACGTATATTAAGGGACGACCCCCTCTAAAGTCTTCAACCGATTGACCTGAAACTTGGTATGTGTTATAAATACCCAGTATTCTTTCAATTAAGTATAGTCATGTGGAACTTTTTGTTTTCCATGGCAACCGTAACATGGAAATGGCATTTTCAATTGCAAAAATCGTGTTTGTCAACAAAACTTATTTCAATTGATAAAAACCTTTGCAGTTCTAACTAGTGTGCAATGATCATTTAACTAATTAAGATCACGTGATCTGTAACCATGAGAACATGCATTTTGGAGTAGCAATTCGATAATGATGGGGGACCTGTCCACCATAAAATGTTGCAAACGGTTAGGAATAATAACATTTCCTTTATTGGAGTAGTTGTACATGATCACC
>JANSTR010182816.1:0-24964 GCA_025434805.1 Antipathozoanthus remengesaui | reverse complement strand
TTGAACCATCTCAGGGTGTATAGAGGGCCAGGGTTGAATCCATGTCAGGGTGTATAGAGGGCCAGGGTTGAATCCATGTCAGGGTGTATAGAGGGCCAGGGTTGAACCATCTCAGGTGCATAGAGGGCCAGGGTTGAACCATCTCAGGGTGTATAGAGGGCCAGGGTTGAATCCATGTCAGGGTGTATAGAGGGCCAGGGTTGAATCCATCTCAGGCTGCATAGTGCGCCAGGGTTGGACCCATCTCAGGATGAATAGAGGACCAGGGTTGAACCCATCTCAAGATGCATAGAGGGATAGGATTGAACCTATCTCAGGGTGTATAGAGGGCCAGGGTTGAATCCATGTCAGGGTGTATAGAGGGCCAGGGTTGAACCATCTCAGGGTGTATAGAGGGCCAGGGTTGAATCCATCTCAGGTGCATAGAGGGCCAGGGTTGAACCATCTCAGGGTGTATAGAGGGCCAGGGTTGAATCCATCTCAGGGTGCATAGTGGGCCACGGTTGGACCCATCTCAGGATGCATAGAGGACCAGGGTTGAACCCATCTCAGGATGCATAGTGGGCCAGGGTTGAATCCATCTCAGGTTGCATCGAGGGACAGGGTTGCATCCATCTTAGGGTGCATAGTGGGCCAGGGTTGAACCCATCTCAGGATGCATAGTAGGCCAGGGTTTAATCCATCTCAGGTTGCATCGAGGGCCAGGGTTGAACCCATCTCAGGGTGCATAGTGGGCCAGGGTTGAACCCATCTCAGGGTGCATAGTGGGTCAGGGTTGATCCTATATCAGGATGCATAGCGGGCCAAGGTTGAACCCATCTCAGGGTGCATAGCGGGTCAGGGTTGATCCTATATCAGGATGCATAGTGGGCCAAGGTTGAACCCATCTCAGGATGCATAGTGGGTCAGGGTTGAACCCATCTCAGGGTGCATAGCGGGTCAGGGTTGATCCTATATCAGGATGCATAGTGGGGATGGTTGAACCCATCTCAGGGTGCATAGTGGGCCAGGGTTTAACCATCTCAGGGTGCATAGTGGGCCAGGGTTGAACCATCTCAGGGTACATAGTGGGCCTCTTCGCCCCCAATTGGGTTCACCCTAGCCCTCTCTTGCACCCTGAGATGGATTCAACCCTGGTCTCTAAACACCATGAGATGGGTTCATCCCTGGCCTTCCACCTCCCCAAGATGGATTCACCCGGACCCTTTTAATATGCACCTTGAACCTATCTCAAGGTGCAAAGAGGGCCAGGGTTGAACTCCATTTCAGGGTGCATGGGTCCCCTGGTAAATAGCCAGATGCAGTATCTCCTGCCAGTTTGGCATTTTACGCCCTTTAGGTTTAGTTAACATATAGTGGTTCCCTAAACGGAAGCATTTGACATTTGTTTCACATCCCACGTCACTGACACATGATAATTCCACTTCATTAACATTCGCCTTTTTCTTTTTTTCGAAGCTGTAGTCACGGTTATGGAGGAAATGGAGAGTTTTGCGAGGACTGTGACGTTTGTCAGACGTGGAGACAGTTTTGGCGTAAGATTTCGTTTGTGTCGAACTAATCATCGTTCAATATTTCCTTGATGTCTAAAGTGTGTTCTTAAAAGCATTATTACTGACCGAATAAATAAGCTGTAATTACAAGAGGCAGTATAAATCAGAAACGTCTGGAATGTACCAAAGTTTGAGATTATAAAGTTAATGAGATAGCACATGGTAAGCACATTTTAGGCCGAGATTTATTTGGGCCACCAATGTCGCTTCCTGTGCAAATTCCATGCATGAACCAAGAATATCAGATTCGATTTAGGAGTTCGTGAGAGATGAAGTCTGCCTTTTGAACAGTTGCTGATGGCGCACACTTCTATTATTATAGCTGTAGTAGAATATGTTTGCCTGTGTGGTTTGCACTCGCACAATTCCATATTTGATACAATTGGTGCAGAAGAAAACACTTCGAATCATTTGGAAGTAGAGACGCGCTAATTATGGCATCTTTTCCAGCTCTCTAAAGAAGCTTGCATACAATTTATGAAGAATTGACCTATAATGATGTCAAAAGAGCCACAACACTGCTTTTTGGCTCGAACGTGCATTATGGTAGTTGTAGGTACAAACAAATCCAATATGGCGTCGTATTTCGCCGAAGCGGGAAATTTAAATGGCAGTAATGCTGACACGTGTTTCGATGTGGCTGGACCGTCGAGTAGCGATTTGTTTGAACTTTCAGATAGCTCAAATAAAACTAACCCTGAATTTCTAAATAAGGCGACGCATGGGTGGACAAGTTCGCTCTCGTTTCTGCCAAAATTTTAGTATTCCCCCCACCACTGACACTATAACTGGCCGCCATCTTGGATTTATGCGTACCTACAACTACCATACTGCCTTTCGGGCCGTGTGACGTCATTATGCATAAGGTTTGACACATACGGTGATGGCACATTCATGCTTTTCATTTATATGATATGAGTTGGTCGTATGACAACTAAATACAACGCCAACTACTATAGAACAAATCAAAAGAATCATAAAATACAAGCTGAGGTAACAAAAATAATTGCGCAACCACTTTAAAAGAACCAGTCACCATTGATTCCGCTAGCGATGCTGCCAGAGCTCATTGTCTTGCTGCAGGTTGCGTGGGAAACGAGAAAGGATAACTCCCGCAAGGTTTCAAAAATCCAATTCTTCTAGCAATGACTTTAAAACATTAAAACATTTCGACCAAGGAATACCCAAGAACAGGCAAACTGACAAAGTTGGTAAGGCGTGCTTTATAAGACAGTCCTCATGTTAAGGTATCATGCTCTTTCTTCTAGAACAATTTGTCTTGGGTGCAGGCCTCATAAAAAGGCCTATATTCATTGATTTGATAAATAGTCGAAACGAGTCAAGAAAATAATTGCAGACGATGTAACAGTGCTTTTAAATTTCAGTTGAAATATTTTCTTTGATAATCTTTTCAGAGGTTTTATTGACGTTTTCCTACTCCTAGAAATTTTATTGTTTCCTTGCTTATTATATTATTTATGTGGTATGTATGTAATTTATATATGACACAAAGCCTTGTTAGAAACCACTCTTCGATACTACAGGCCATCTGTTGTCGTTATTATAATATGAATTACTTTCTGTTTGTTTCAGGAACTCGCTATTCTGCACGACACACGGCGCCAGTCCACTGTCATTTCGCGGGAACCAATCGAGCTTCTCGTCGTGTCACGTGAGGTGAGCTAAGGAGTTATTACTGGATATAAGATTACTACCTTATTTAACTGATAAATACTGGTGATATCCACGAAGAAATAGACATTCACGGACTGTGGTTTGCAACACTCTTTTTAAAATTACAATGGTTAGAATTCCAATTCATAAATATAATGACCAAATTTGTGAGGCGGCTATAGACGACATCGGGTGATTTAAACACATATTTTGCCAACTAAACTCAGTTTAGGGAGCGCCATCACCAATTTAGTTATTTTATTTTGCTGCCCTAAGAAATACACAAGAGATAAAAAGGTTTAATCGTTTAGAAATTGTGATATAATACAGGATAGATATAGATTTTTTAGAAGCCGACTGAGAAATAATGTCGTCACTCAAATGGGATTTCCACCTTATGACAATCCATTTCTATTGAAGCTAATTTATGTAACAGATTGTCACCAGAGTCAGACTCAGTTGCCAATAAAACTATGAACGCCAAGAATTATTTGTGTGAAGTGTTTTCCCAACCAACAAAGCGCGAAATTCCGAGCCACAAACCACACCCAACCGACTCGACAGCGATCATCAAAACTCCACAGGTGCAGATTTCAAGCTTTTTTCTGATTGGCTGGAGAGCAATAATCTTTTTAAAAAGTATGAAGAAGTGTTCACTGGATTACAGTTTGACAGTAAATCTGTTATGAATCTCTGAAGAAAGGTGAAAACCCCCGTTTGAAGTGTTATTAATTAAGCAGAGTCACAAAACATTATGGGTGGTGATCAGCCGCCTTTAAGAACTGACGAGTGACTAAGAGTATGGAAACTGTACATTTTATTCGTGTCTTTTTATTGATTTCGAGGCCTTTATTCGTCAGTTTTACAATACCACTCTCAAGCGACTGGCGATGGCTGAGCAGGCGAATATTAATGTCTACACTAGAGATTAACGCAATCCTGAACAATGCCGAGTACGCAAATTGAGCAACAGAAAGTTTCAGTTTGGAAAGCACTTTTAAAAGTTAATTAGGGGCCAAATGTCATTCATTTAAGTACGTATAATAACTTTCATGCATAATTTCATTTTTCGTTTGACGAAAGCTTTTGCCGAAGTACTTCGGGCCTACTTTTCCTTTTACACTTAATAAATAGTAGATAAAACGTATAATAAAATCAACCAAGAGTCGACAAAACAATTTTCCACGCCGTAAGGTTCGAAGAAATCTGACGTTTCGAGTTTTAATCCTTCGTCTGAGGAGGAAGTGCAAGCATGAAGTGCTCTCGCTCAAAACGTTAACTTTCAGTTCTTATCACCTTACTGACGGCCTGAAAAATTGTTTTATCAACTCTTCGTTGATTTTGTTACATGTTCTTCCTTTTACACCTAGAAAAGTTTTTTCAAAATGAAGGATTTTAGTAGGCATGCAGTTATATTGTTTGTGGTAAATGAGATTGTATATATAAATTACCGCTCCCTTTTTTGAATACTCACAGCAAAGCCAGTTTTAAAGCTTTCCCAAGGACCTTATAAACGGCTCTACAGAGACATTATTGTGTAGTTACTTACCCTATGAAGACATAGGTGAAGGTTGAAAAAATAAATAGAATTATGCGAAAATTACAATAGAGAAGAATTGCTTATATTTAATACAATTTAAAGGTTGTTGCTTCGAATGTTTGTGATAGCCATGCAAATTACAGTTCTATACTTTCTGTTTCTTCTTTTTATCCCTTACATGTACTTAAAATGTCTCTAGGAGAACTGTTAAACGTGATTCATTTTCTGGCAATTTGTTGTAGACAGTTTGTGTCCCCATTTCTGTTTCATTTATAAACGTTGATATTCAGATGTCAAACGTTGTTCGGGTACTCCACGGCAGAAGAGCGGTTAAACATAGGATTCCAATATTTCAGGATTGCAATGAGTCCAATTATACACTCTATAATCCCTGTTACTATGATTGCAACACCGAAAATGGCGGCGTTCGGACTTTGAACGACGAATCGAAAGATCAAAATCCACAAAGCTCCAATGAGGATAATTACTGATGCAAGGACCATCACTTGAAACCCGCGACGCCGCCAAAATAAGGAGAATTCCCTGCTTGTGTTCACATCTATACCGTCGACAAACAGTCGATGTTTTCCTACACCACTAGTGAAAGAGAGAGCGTTGTAAATCAGCAGAAAGGAGTGACCATCTTGTTCCCAGCCGTACTGTCCTCCAGGCAAACACAGCGGGCTGCAAGGGTTGTACTCCATGTAGTGCACTAGCTCCTGGCCGTTTACAAACAGCGAGTATTTCTCATGGAAGCAACCAGCCATTTCTCGTATTAGTTGTACTGTGTACTGCCTGTATTCGTGGCCAACCTCTAGCGTCTTCACCCATGTGTTGGTTTTCTTACAGCAATAAAAGCACTCCATGTTTATAAATCGTTTTTCCACTGTTAAGTAACTTAATAAAAATCAGCGATGTCTGTGTAATAGAAAGTTGCTTCCTTGTTTAACATGCAACGAGTTCTACCAATTTAGGAGATAGCACCTTGAATATGAGATTTTATCATCTTAATCCTTCCACTTCTTTCCCACACTTGATTAAAAGTGAAGTTGAAATATTCTCGCTAAGTGATTCTGTGGAGTGTCAACATAAAAAGACAATTATTCCGCCAATTTTTCATCCGCGTGAACTTAAAAGAAAATGTTCCCTGGCTGATCTATTCTGCTTTCTACAATTCCAAGTTTCAATCCCATATTCTTTTTATCAACGCCAGTCCAATTCTCTTTTCAATCCATTATGAAAGCAGTCAGCAAAAGCGAATTTTGTAATTATGAAAAAACAGTGTGAGTGTCAATGAATGGTTAGTTTCGTTAATAATTTATAAAAAGATTGACATCTTAATTTCTGGTATAGAACTAGGAAACAGTGTCCTTGTCCCTAGAAATTGCTTTTGTCTTGTGGTTTACCAAACAGATACATTTCTATTTTTCATTGGTCCAAGGAATTGTTTATCGTATTCACAGCTGGCCGAGTTTCACTTTCTAAGTAGATCGAATAATATCCAATTATTTCACAGAGGAAGAAAACAAACTATCAGAGCGTACGGAAAAATAATCGCAAAGATGAACATTTTACTAGAGACAAGACGAGACAATGAAGACTTTCAGATAAATATATAAATATGTAATATATTGGTATTATTTAGTAGGAAAGTTTTACCGAAGCATGGATAGATTGATTGACGGTTCCTTGTCACTATCCATACAGGTATAACCGACAAGAAAAAACTATTTAATGAGAATGGTTAACATCTAAAGGATTTTAGCCTCCCGCAAACTATTATCTGCGGGGAAGATAATGACTATTTTCTGACAGATACTAGTTTCTTTTACGCAATAAAATTTTTGAGTTTCACAAGGAAGGAATGTCAAGTGACGTGTTTTAGTTCGCGGCCAAACGTCGTCCTTCAGTCAAAATTAATTCAGTCGAATTTCATTGAATGTGTATAACTCGACTTAAAATAATTGTCTAAAATTAACTTTTAATGGCTAAAGAGTTTATTTCCATAAAGATGTTTCATTTTGTCTGACAAATGAAACTCAAGAATCAATTATAATTCGTTTCAAACTAGTATTTGTAGTTGAATGCACGCCACTGGAATAATTTCGACTGAACACCTACTTAAGGCAGGCGACGCCTCTGCGCTCTGCTCTGCTCTTCGCTACTATGCTATGCTTACATGCTGTGCACGGCGCTATGTTATGCAGTGACGCTATGCTGTGCTGTGCTATGCTGTTCTATACTGTACTTTTCTGTTCTGCTCTGTTCTCAAGTGTTCTGTTCTGCTCGGCTTGGCTTTGTGCAGTTATGTGGTGCGCAGTGCGGTGGGGTGCTGTGCTGTATCGTGCTGTGCTGTGCTCAGGGGCGTAGCCAGGGGAGGGTTCCAGGGGTTCCGGAACCCCCCCTCTCGCGCCAACGAACCTCCCCCTCTCCTATTTTTAACAGTGATTTTATCCCAGCAAGAGTGTAATGGACTCTCGATTCCTGAAATTCTTCGTTTTGTTCTATTCTTACAATGATTACGTTCGCTCAACGACAACCAAGGCGTCTTCTGTTTGCGTAGCATAAACGCCAAAGTCTTGTACGTACGTAATGTAAGGATTCTAGACCAACCATTTTCGTTGGAACCCCCCTCCTAGAAATCCTGGCTACGCCCCTGTACTGCGTTCAGCTATTTATTATTCGGGAATGAGCGTAACTTGCGATCGGGTCGTTAACTGTGCGAACAGTTTCTCGGTAAGAGACGGGCCATTTGACTTTTTAGCGGAAGTGCAAAATAACAAAAATATCGCCGAAGTTTCTCTTGACTGTTCTTCAAAAAGGAATCGATCACGATGTAGGATATGCAAAAAAAATCGAGCACGTGAAATTTTAAAAATTTCTCGACTTCTTTCGTTAAATATCATGTCTTCGACACCCTGCTGAAAGGAAAGAAGGCAAAAACTGGCAAATAAGCACTACCCCCTGGAAAACCGGGGCTTATTTCGGCAGATTACGGTATTTTCCGGAACACATTGAATTTACTTTAATTTACTAATTGACCAACTTCACTGATGAAGACTGATGGTTTCAGTCGAACGTCTTTTTATAAACAGTACGTTTCAAAATTCCAAAAATCGATTTATAAACTATTACAAATAAACCTGGATGAATGACAACATTCACTCTCCCACTGAATTTACTGTTGACATGATACCTGAGGTGAAGAGGTATGAATATTTTCTCGGTTAGAGTAACGATAATTATTGCTTGAAACATATCCTGCAGGAGAATGCCTTCACAAAAAAAGATCACACAGACCCAATGACCGAGAAAAAAGTTCGAACACCCCAAAAAATCTGCACCCTTTCCCCTCCCTCCACCCCTCAAAAAATCAAATGGCTTTCAGTATTGCTATTACTTCGTCCGCGAATTTTAAAAGAGATGCCTTTTCTGACCGGAGAATGTAGTAAGGAAGGGAGTTCCTTTGGTTACTAGTACCCAAGGCCAAGGCTGGTGAAGACGCCGCACAGAATGCAAAGAAACTTGCAAACGCTTTTGCAGAGTTAGCACAATGCATAGATGATCGGAGTTTGGCCTTCCTGATCCGTGAAGGAAGAGGCGATGGGCGAAAAGCACTTTTAAAAGGTTCAACGTGAACACTATCAAGGCAAGGGAAAGTCCACAGTGACTGCTTTATATACTTTTAAACTAACCTAAAAGGTTCAACGTGAACACTATCAAGGCAAGGGAAAGCCCACAGTGACTGCTTTATATACTTTTAAACTAACCCATAGTTCATATTTGCTTTCGTCTCCGTCAATAATGAGTGCCTTCCTGGGCCCATAACCTGTTAAATTCAGCGAAGTCGCCATAACTAGCAGTTACGCAAAATAGCGACCACCCAATGTTCAGAGTACACAACAGTAAACAACACAGTTTTCAGTTATAATAACTCATACCGCTTTATTGAAAGTACAATCGTATTTACACAGCTAAATGGACTAATAATATCTAGGCATGTCCAAGCGGTTCTATAGGAGTAAACTGAATTATTCAGAAGTTTGTATACCACACAGGAAACCAGTGGATCAACTAAAGTCCAAATTAAAAAAGAATTGCCGTTAGCGTCCTTTTTCTAGAAATTTTATTGTCGAGTGAGAGCTTTCCTTGACTCGGAAGTTTTGATGTTAAAATAGACATATCCCTATTTATTTATTGTCGTTGCTGCATCGAAATGTTCTGGCGTACAACAACATTATTTTCCCTTTTTTGTGTAAATACATACATAATAATTAACATTACGGTTATAACAGTAATCACACTTACAATGTTACGGCTTTTTTAGTCAGGAGACTGATGAACTTTTCAGTTTTCGAGCAGTCTCCTGTTTTTCAAGTCTAAATACAAAAGCGAGAGAAATGCTGTTTAAGAGAGGTGAAGTAGAGGAGTGAGGATTATAAAGTTATAGATTCATGTTCAGACAATAAATATAGTTAAATACATTGAGCTCTTTCAAGTTGGTAGGAAATATAGAGCGTTCTGCGTGGCAGCCCCGTCCTTATGGAATGGGGTTCCAAGGAACGTTCGAGAAGCCAAGAACCTCGAGTCTTTTAAGTTAATGCTTAAAGCATATCTTTTTTAGGAAGCATTTCAAAAATAGATCTTATATGTATATAAATAAATTTTAAAGTATATTTGAATACAATTAGATAACACAATAGAAATATTTTAAAGCTTCGATTTACTTCATTTTGTACAGTATTTAGTTCATTTAGCATTTCAGATTCTATCTAGTCATGTAATTCCCACTTATTCTTCAAATTTCATATATCCTTGTAATTCCATCCTTAGTTTAACTTATGTGTAATGCGCTTTTTAGCATCTTCAGTGAAAAAGGCGCAACATAAATATTAAATATTATTATTTCTGGACTTTCTCGTTCGTTTGCTTAATCTGGGCAGACTATGATCTGGGACAGTAAACCGTCATACTTGTTGCTCAAAAGTCGATTGTGTTCGTCAATTCAGCCAAATCTAGATTTAAAGAATCCACTTTCTCCTCTAATGGTCTTATTGCTTCTTTCAACAATCTTTGAATCTCTTCCTTAGTGGTCATAGCGCCGTTTTGGTCTAATTGGTCGGAACTATCAGTTGCTGCCGTCCTTTCGCCATTACGACAGATGCTATAAGCCTAATTGCATAGAGACATATCATCATATTGGAATTAAAAAAACAAAAGTTTTTATCGAATAACAAATTCAATATAGAATGCTTAAAATCTTGAGAAATGCTATTGGATTTGGTCAGTTTTCGGACAACTAATTCATACTTCTACCACGATTTGCACTCGCAATTAATAGTATTAAAACATTTTTTAGAAAAGAAAAACAATGAAAAAAAAATTGAAAAAAAATTGGGTCGGGCGCTTTTTCAATGGTCGGGCGGGGACGCTAACCAACTTTTTTTAGTTGGCCTACTCAGTTAAACCAACATGAATATATAAGAAATGCCATGGAAACGACTAAGCTACAAGAGGAATGTGTAGGCGTATTTGATAATACATCACTTCCTAGTTTTTAAAACATTTCATTAAATTAAAATCGGTATAAACTCAAGGCACGTCGCGCTTTCGCTTTTGAAAGCATTCGAGAATTAAATCTACAACAATCTACCTGCAACAATTTACAATCCATTAGACGGATATCTTCGCTAGAGAGTATTACAAACGATCTAAGATCTGAAGTCTTACAGAAGAACCTTAGAATATATATATTCCCTGGTCAGATGTAACAAGACTATAGGCCATTGCAAATTATGCTTTTTCTTACTATAATGCTAGTGCTTAATGTTCGACGTGACTTTCTCACTAAAATGCTTTTGGATAATATAAAAATCCACTAAAATGCTCAAGAAAGGCTCATTTACTGACTTGCGTCAGTCTCTATTCTATGAAATGAAAGCCGTTTTGAAGGTACTGCGGGCGCAATCAGGAAGACCACCCACTGCCATGGAAAAGCCTGCTATTAAGAAAAACAGCAAGTAAATTCTAATTGCGCTACCCGCTTGGTTCAAGTTGTTTGTATTGCTGCTATTTTTGAATACCCCTTCTTATTTTAGCTTTGGTTGTCAAACAAATTCTAAAAAACTTCCACTACAATGCTAGCATTATGCTCGAATGCTCAGCGGTCACTAAAATTTTCAAAAATGCTAGCATAATTTGCAAAGGCCTAAACAAGACGTGCAGTGCAAGTAGTTCAGACATCAGGCGCAGGGCCACGAGCAATTAGGTCGGTGACGTTAATATTCACAACCACAGGCAATTTGAATATCGTAATTAAAATATGTACACCAGTCACCTGTGACCATTACACGCATGTTAGACTGGACACACTAACTGACCGTAACAAAAATGATGGCGACTGGTACATTTACCCATAACTCCTAGAGCGCGAAAACAAGAAACGTACAGAAATGATCTAAAAACTTCTAAATTAGCACACATAATGCTGTTGGCGTATGGACACGTTTCCCAAACAATGGTCTTCCGCGTTCAGTTGTTCACTGAGTTAGGTTCGCTAGGTATTGTGGTCAAATGTACAGCCGCCAACTTTTTAAGTATGGTGGATTATCAACATCTCCATTTGACACACCATTTAAATGGTGTTTACACTCGGTGGTTTGTACAAAACTGGGCAATCCTTTCACATGCTTCTCTTGTCTTGTCATGTGGTAAAGTCAACACGACGCGGAAGTAGTTGGGATATTGAAAACACTGTTGATTAAAATGATATATGATATGATATGATATATTTATGTATATCACAATTATCCTAAAGAATCATTTAACCCTTTCAGCCCCAAACGTGGCATATGATCATGAAGTGTTGCTGAATTCTCCTAAACTGTCTTCATAGCTTCCTTGTTAACCCTTTCAGCCCCAAACATGACATATGAAGTGTTGCTGAATTCTCCTTAACTGTCTCTATAGCTTCCTTGTTAATCCTTTCAGCCCCAAACACTACATACGAACTGTTGCTGAATTCTCCTAAACTGTCTCCATAGTTTCCTTGTTAACCCTAATCAGCCCCAAACACGATATACTGTGTATGAAGTGTTGCTGAATTCTCCTAAACTGTCTTCATAGTTTCCTTGTTAACCCTTTCAGCCCAAATACGACATATGAAGTGTTGCTGAATTCTCCTAAATTGTCTCCATAGCTTCCTTATTAACAGGCTGGCAATATTTTACCATCCACCTTAGAATAGATGGTCTGCTGTGCATGATGAATTACATACTCTCACAACAAAACAATGTGTTAAATTTAATCCTGGATTAGGCAAAACTTTAAATTAAATGTTTTACAGTGGAAGACAGAACCTGATTTTTGAACGTATTACTTAAACACTTCAAGGAAGCCAAGTTAGACTAAATCCGAAATGATAGCCAAAGTCATCTTATAAGGAAGTATATTACAGGTCCATGTGCTCAGTGCCTTTAGGGTATCGGTTAATAGGTTAATAGTTGTTTGTCTATTGGCCATTCCGGAGTTGCGCAGGGTACTGGGGCGAGTTTCAAATTTTAACCAATCGATAAACTGACACCACAACATGAAAGATCACGTTCAGAGTTGCCATTTGGCCAACTTTGATGTTTTTAGGGTAAACAGAGATCACGTTATAGACCTTACAACATGCTTTCAAAATCCATACAAACGTGTCTGATGTTGAGATAGCGTCCCCAAAAACCATATAAACTCTTAAGAATTATTATCAGTTTTGTGACAACTGTAAAATTCCGTTATTGACCCAACATTTGAAAGAAGCAGGGATGAAAATCAACGTATGTTTGTCCATTTGTAAGAGCATCGCAGAAATATCGAAAATTTAAGAGTTTATATGGTTTTTGGGGACGCTGTCTCAAACTTAGAGACGTTTGTATGGATTTTGAAGTTTCTTTTAAGGTCTATAACTTGATTTTTGTTTACCCTAAAAACATCAAAGTTGGTCAAATGGCAACTCTGAACGTCATCTTTCATGTTGTGGTGTAAGTTTATCGATTAGTTAAAATTTGAAACTCACCCAGTACTCTGCGCAATTCCGGAATGGTCAATTTTCGAAGCGGTTTATTCCAGCGCGGGCGTTAAATCGAGTAGGGATGTTTATTGGAGCAGATGTAGTACAAGTTTGGCAAACGGAAACTCTCGTAAAAACAACAATTCATTTTGTCCTTAAAAAGTATTATTGGTACTGTTCGTCCCAACCTTTAAGCGAGCTTCATGATAAGTCTAGAAAGCTCTCGTTGGTTTGTAAAGAATATTCCTGTTTGAGCAGGGTTTTACGAGAATAACTGATTTTCTTGTTAGAAAGTCAGTGGTGAACACGAGTCACTAGTATAGAGAGAATTTGACTTCATATAGCCGCAGATGTGAAGTGTCATGTTTTGAAAATATTTAAGAATAATTTATATAGTTAAAGCCTGAAGTGAATTTCTCTCTTAACATGTTTTGTCCGGGTGATCAAAGTATCTTTCAGTACTGCGTCTTTCTAGGTAAATAATTAGTTCTTGGTAAGTCAGCACAGAAAATTGTAATGGAGAATTTAGTAATTAAAATACTTGGCCAAACTCTTTCGCGTCGAGTCAGATTCATGAAAGTTCAGCGTAAGTTTGCATCCAACGTGCTGTTTTGTTTTAATGGAATCAGGGAAACCAACATCCACTTGTTAACCAGCGATCCACTTGTTATTTTAAATACACCAGATTTTCAGTTAAATTGTTTGGTTCAGTAACTTCAGTGAAGTCACTTCTGTTTTTTACAAGCGTGGTACTTGACAAAGAACAGCACGCGTTTTATCACAATCTGAGTAATTTTAGCTTACCCTTGCAACATTTTTGAATTTTAATTACTTTCTTCATTTTTGCTGAACCCTTGCTGACTAGCTTGCCCTTGCCAGAATGGCTGAAACAAAAGCCTTTCTAACCAGATTAAACTCCGTCTGTTAACAACGATCAGAGCATGTTATCATGCAATAGATAGATAGGCTGAATTGCTGGGGTTTTACAGTATTGTTTGGGGGACTTTAGTGTATACAGACTGCTTTTTATAGGCGCAATAGCAGCCACGCAGTCTACAATTTTTATTTTAAGGCAAATGCCCTCTGCGACCAGGAACAGACTACAACACTGGGTCGAAACCCTACTCTGGTCGAGAAGTGCGTAGGTTCTTTTAAGTTCCCGATAGGAGGTCGAGAGACTAGACCAACGGCTCAACGTCCCTGTCCGTTAAACACTCTTGCGTTGAGTAGACATCAACTTGCAAGTCCGTTCCAGGCCATCACGTCACTTCAACAACAGAAAATAGTGCGGTGTTTTAACTGATTAGTGAACTAATCAGAGTGCTTGAAATTAAAGTACTATTCATTTGTTTGGTTAATACAAATATATAATAAAGTTTTATCTTATATTTATGTATCCGGTACCTATTTTGGCGAAGATAAATAACACTGACCCAAACATTTTAGTTTTATACCTCTTGAAACTCTCCTTAACGATCTTAAACAGCTACCGTGTCATCTGCCATTTCTCCCAGGAAGCCCCAAGGGGTGAGGGGGTCAAATATACCCCACCCCCTTGATTTTTGGCTTGGGATAGCGAATATGGACCCCCTCTGTAAAGAATTCAGTCGGTACAAGATCGTACATCCACATATATTTGATACAAACAACCACAAATGAAATATGTGTTCTATAGGAAATTCATTGCCCTGACAAGGGTATTCCACTTTTAAAAATTTCACCAGAAAAATAATATTGCACGAATATTCGCGATTCGTGTAATATGATTTTTCTCGTGAAATTTAACAGGGAATACCCAAGTCAGGCAGTAAATTTTCCTTGAATCGCATAGTAGGGATGAATTTCGCAAGTTAAATTAATGAGTGTATATATAAACTTAAATCGACTTTTGCTAACCTGTAGAGTTAAAGCGAGCGCACGAAAGCCATTTCAGTGCTCTGTCACCGACTGCTGAGCCACAACTTTTGGCGGGAAAGTTTGAGGGCGCGCGCGCGGCTCAAGTTGAGTGCAATTCTATGCTAAATACGCACTAATTGCATACTTCCTCCTCAATTGGTCGATTAGCCAATCAGCTTGCGATTCTATTATAAAGCTGTTAAAGGATTTGTACTTGTATCTATTGCCTTGCGTTCTCCAGGTATTGCAAGCTAGATGACTGCTAGCGCTGAGCCGCGACTGTTTCAGTAATGTTTTAAAATTACATAAAAACGCACTGATTAGAAGAAAGTAATATAGATCTGTTAAAACATGTTAAAATATCCTTCTGTTCTAGATCTAAATCAACAGAGTTCAGCTTTATCAAAGCCAAAATTATTTGTAAAACTTATACAATGTCGTTTTACAACACTTCACTGTTCTGCTTCACGTCATTTTTAGTTTTCTGATGCGCAGGTGAATCAAGTGACAACTTGTTAGTAGCCATCCTAACAAGTAAAACAAAGAAGTTATCACCACAATATTTATTAACGGGTGCACTATTATCTAGTGTTTAACGACAAAGTAAACGCTTGGCCTCTAAATTATTTTGTATTCCCGCCGACGCTGGCGTGCTTTGGCGATTTTCCTAGATTTGTTCGCACAAAAGTTTGTATTTTTATATGTTGGCCATCAAAAGTGTATTTTCTAATCTGTATGGCGTATCGAACATCCATCGTAATAAAAGTTGTTCGGTTGAAGTGGGGCTGCGCGTTGAAACTGTTGCTGCAGCGATTAGGAGGTAAAAAGGCGAAATTATTAGAACTTGCTTGCGTGTCTATGAAAAGGAAGTTCAAAATAAGGTTTTTTTTACAATTTGTACCAAAACAATCTTATAACTAAAATATTATTTTTGGGGATCCAAATCCGCGGAATAGGTCTATTTGGACCGGGACTTTAAACACGCGGGGGGGGATCTGTTCCGCTTTTTCACCGGTTCAAATCGGTTAGGGGATGGATAGAGGAAGGGCGGGGTGGCAAGCGTGAGGTATTGCCTTTCTTAAGATGAACATGAGTATATTGCGGGGAGTCGGGATAAAACATCTCTTCCATTGACAACGATTAACAATCTGTGAGTTGTTGATCATGGGATAACAATTGACAGGCAGTAAACAATATTGGACGATTATGAATAACAGGAAAACCAGACTAAATGGTAATCAGTACAACTCGCAGAAAAACAAGGATAGTAGTAGGTTGAGTTTTTCTGTGCAAACAAACGCAGAGAAACTATGTATAGGTAGTCTGTATGTATATGGGTGATCAAAGTCTGGAGAGCCTGAGAGGAGTAAGGTATTTTACAGTAAAAATATTTCGCTTCTAACCCTGAGACGAAGGGATAGTGCTCAAACTGTCATGTCTACACGCCACCATCCAACCTTACAGCACAAACATACCATATCAACACTTGTTGATCAAACCACTTGTTTAACTTACTCGTCCACACAAGAAAAATTTGGTCTTAAATAAGGTAGTCATTCAGTGTTTAAATTAAAAATTATATTGTATTACTTTTAATAATATTCTTATTACGCTTGCATAATCAGGAGCTATGAGTCCCTTTGAGTTACTTTCTACAAGCAAAGAACAGTTTCATGTATTTGAATAACGTACTGTTCGCTTTTCGGAGAAAAACTACGTGAAATTTCTAACGAAGGCCTATTTATCAGGAACGAAAGTTTCGTTTGTGTGATAATTATAAAAGTGTTTGTTAACATTGTTCATTTGTACACCATGCAGTTATCAATATTACTATTTTCCGTATATATATATATACATATACACGGGCCTTTATAAGCACCCAAAACTGAATTGCTTGAAACAACCAGCTTGGGCCATTCTTGCAAGCGCGCAATATTTTATTGTTATTTCAACAATCTTATTTTGGATTAAATTGAAACCATTATAAGTGGGCATAGTTCTCGACAACACCTCTGCTTCAAAATTTGTACACAGCAAGAAAATTCTTATAATTGTGCAGCTTCTCCGGACAGCCTTGCATTGTTACAACTTTACGGCGCGGAAAATTGTTTTCGTCAACCCTCGGTTGATTATATTACAGGCTTGCATTGTAGTTGGACCAGGGATCGTGGATCGGACAAAATTAATTCAATATTTTGGCCAAAGACTCGACATCTCCAAAATCGGAAAATCTTGTAGTCTTGACATTCTCGCTGCTTAACGGGTTTAAAGCAAATAGAATCTGGGCAGATTTTTGTGATATAACTTCAGGATCTTGAAGAATACACTAGTTACTGTGCTAAAAATCTCCACTTTTGTCTTGCCGAGTCATCACAAATTTCCATCGAAATGCTCTGCGAGTCGTCCTTGGCTGCAAGACACAGACCAGATGCTGGATGATACAGCCTGCCAGTTTTCTAAGGAAGAAACAACAATGGCTTCGTCAATGTCAGCTTTTTATATATACATATCGTATTGTTCCAATTTGTTATTTATCTATTGACAATGTGAGAGTGAATGTTGTCATTCTTCCACGTTCAGCTGTAGTAGGAATTTCTAAATCGTTTTCTGGAAGTTTGATCGTACTTTTTAAAAAAGGCGTTTCGACCGAAATCATCGGTCTTCATCAGTGAAGTTGGTCTTTTTTAAAAAAGTACGATTCAAAATTACAGAAAACGATTTAAAAATTCCTACTATTGACAATGTGGTTTACTAACAAATATTTATTGAACACAATACAACAAAACAGATAATAAAAAAGACATCTACAAATGTTAGTATTTTGACGGAAAAATTCTGGTATTCTTCCGAGCCGAAAAAAGGCGAGAAACTGTTCCAGTGAACTTAGAAAATCGATCACAAACAGATCTTTTGGGACATTGGTTTATTAGCATAAGGACTCCTGGACTCCCACAGTAAATTTGTCTGAAAGCTCGAAATTAGGACAGTTGGTATGTATGCTTCTATTTCATTTGTCTATACTGCTTCATTTGCCACTCACCCTTGTGTATCGCCACTGCTGTGTTCCTTGTTCACCACTGCACTTCATCGCCCTTACAATGGCATCAGCAATATCAGGCTTTTCCAGGCACAATTGACTGTTAATCTTCAATTCGTGGTCTTCATTCAGTCCCCAGTGCTAAAATACAAAGCAATAACGTACGGACTTATCATGCTGCGTAAATCAACTGGTTAACCGTTTATCAAAACCCTATAAAGTGACCATGCGAGAACTGCTAGTGTTTCAACAAATTCAGGAGTTCAGAATTTTTGTCAAATTTGGAAATTTTAATTAAAGAAATCAGCAGAAAAGAGCAGAGGCCGCGCAGCTCTATAAAAGTGGGGGGGGGGGGCGGAATAATAACTTTTAAAGTAGAGGGGCTGAAAATACATTTTGTCAGCAATTCTTTACAGTTTTAAAAAAAGCAGGGGGAGAACCCTTTCCCTCCGCGGCCCCTGAAGAGGGTTAACAGTATTTTAAAATATATGCACTCTTTTTTATATAACGTCTCACATTTTTGGGCCGAGGCTGAATGTTCTTAACCCTTTCAGCCCCAAACACGACAATTGGTGTGTTGCTAAATTCTCCAAAACTGCCTCCATAGCTATCCTATAAAGAGGTTGGGAGAATTTTGCTTTTCATCATAGATAGCTTGATGTCTATGACCAATTGCTTGATTCTCATAACCAAACAACGTATTCTGTGTGGATAATGTTAGGAGAAGATATGTGATGATAAACTGGCTGGGGCTGAAAGGGTTAAATTAATTGGGGATTATAGCCTCAAAAGTATTTGGCGAACTTATTTTGTTTTGTCTCAAGTTTAGTTTATGAAACAAAATTTAGTCAGTTGCTGCCATCCAGACTCTGCGGTATGTCTATCTAAGAAGATACGTACGAGCTTCGATTTTTGATAAGAACATGCAGTTACCAGTAGAGTACACAGAAGAATAATGACTCCTGCAAACTGTTCTAACTTGTGAAATGTCAATGTATTTTACTCTACTGTAGTTGCAAATAATGTTGCACGATCGACTATTTGGCAATTCCATGATTTTGTGTTGTAATGTAACAAGATCCTGCAAGATAAAGTAGTTCTCAATTATTCCTCAGCCTTGGGCGGGCATGTTCTTAGCATGTTCCTAATGTTTATAGCCGATTTAAAGCCTGACATTCTTATAAAAAAAGAGTGTAGGAAGCTGGTATGGAGGCAGTGAACAGAATTTACATTTAGATAATGTTTAGACATTGTCAAATTTCATTGGTGGAGTCCACCACTTTGGTCAAATGAAATGGAAAGTGGATGAAATAAAGTCATGCATGGAACTCACATAGTCAAATTCTACACCCACTAAATTGGGAAAATTTAGTCTATATTGATTGGAGCATTAACTTGAAAAGAGAAGTGACCTTTCTACATATAAAGTACATTGTAGTTAATACATAGTACTGCATGTCAACTACTGGTATGTCTATTCCCAGGGGGGGAGGTACATGCCAAAAGTCTGGGTAGGGGTGTGCGGCCCAATCCCTCAAACCTTTACCATGTTGTAGACCATAAAATAGAAAAATTGGTACCCTATAAAGAGAACTCTTTATGTCAACATAAATCTCCTAAAAATGATACAATTTCCAGACTAAACAGATAATTCCATAAAGGGTCACATATACCCATATTTCCTACTGTGGGGACTACCCCACCCCTGGATCTGCCCATGTTCAAACGTTATCTACAGTGGAACCCCGATATAACAATATTCCCGATATAATGATGAAAATTCTATGTCCCGGCAAAAGTAACAGTAAAATGTATGGGACAGAACCCCGATATACCGATCTTCGATATAACGATAACCCCGATATAACAATGTGAATCTGGCACACCTAACGTAAAATTGTTCCCGATATAACGATATTATTAGTTCATAGTCTCCAAAGTGCAGTAACACAAGATATCAACAACAGAGATTTATTGACTTGCAGTAATCGATTATTATTCAACTATTCTGTTAACAGCTCTTTGTGATGATATACGAGTTCTAAGCTGCCTTTTTATCCACTTTTGACGTTGTCCTCTTTAGCAGTTTCTCCTACTTGCCAGTCAATAGTTTCTTTAGTCTCAATATCTTCGACTCCTTCTTGTGATTAAACATAAATACAAAAAAGTACATGTTAAGTTTACCCCGATAAACCGATATTTTTGGCTATTTTTTACGACCATATCGTTGTATTGGGAGTTTTGACATAATGATACCCCGATATAACGATATAATTTTATTGCTCCCTTGGCGTATCATTATATCGGGGTTCCACTGTATAATAATTTGTCTTCCATAACAATCTGATCAAAATAATAAAGAAATTGCCAAGACACAGCTTGTATGCTCACCGCCAATCAACCTACCTTTGAGTTAGTCTCTCTACACTCATGAAGCACAATGGCTACTTTCTTCTCATAAGGGCTCCCAGGAGTGTCCAGACAGAGACCCTCCCCAGCGTTCCTCAACTGCATTGCAAAAACACCCAATCCCCCATGTTAATTATCTTTCTTGTTTACTTTCCTAAAGGGAGGTATTCATGTACACATGTACCATTTACTGAGACTTTGGCCAATGGTCCCTAATGAGCATTCTCTTCGTAACACACACTGTTAAACTATCAAAGATGATCTCTTTGGTTACAACGATACAATATAGTTACAGTACTTATCTTATTGACTCACATTTTAACAATCATTTGGAAATAGTAACATTATTTCATATATTTTATTCATCAGCTGTCCATCCATTCATCCATCCATTTACTTATTCACCCACACATTCATCCATTCATTCATTCATCTATCCATCCATCCATCCATCCATCCATTTGTCAATCTATTCATTCATCTATTCATCCATCCATTCATTCATTCATCTATCCATCCATCCATTCATCTATCCATTGTTTCATTCATCTAGCCATCTATTCATTCATCTATCTATCTATCCATTCATTCATTCATTAATCTACCCATCCATTCATTCATCTACCCATCCATTGATTCATCTACCATCCACTGATTCATCTAGCCATCTATTCATTCACCTAGCTATCCATCCATCCATTCATTCAATCATTCATCTACCCATCCATTGATTCATTTACCCATCCATTGATTCATCTACCCATCCATTGATTCATCTATCCATCCATTGATTCATCTACCCATCCACTCATTCATCTATCTATCCATCCATCTATTCATTCAATCATTCATCTACCCATCCATTCATCCATATACCCATCCATTCATTCGTCTACCCATCCATTCATTCATCTACCCATCCATTCATTCCTCTATCCATCCTTTCACTGATCTACCCATCCATTCATTACTCTATCCATCCTTTCATTGATCTACCCATCCATTCATTCATCTACCATCCATTCATTCATCTACCTATCCATACATTCATCTATCCATCCTTTCATCTACCCATCCATTCATTCATCTATACATCCATTCATTTTTCTATCCATCCATCCCTTCATTCACTCATTTATTCATTCATTCATTCATTTATACACACAGGTCCAGTGTCTTGCACTTATCTAGATCTCTTTCCATGATCAATGGATTGGAGATGATAAAGTTTCTGGGGAAATGCTAGAGGTTTCCAGTTTCATACCTGGCCTTTCCAAATTACTGCAGGATTCTTCTTTTGCACTTTCTGCCATCCCTGCGGCTGCGACATTTCAGGATAAATATTTTTTAGAAACCACTTGAATGACTTGCAGTTCAGTTTTTTGCGCAGTTTGATCCTGCTGCTAATATCTCCATAACTCTGACCAGATAAATCTTTACGAATATCATAAAAATGTTTTTTATAATCATCTAACCAGACTTCAGCCAGTCTCATGGAATTGTATGACATTGTGTCACCCTTTGCACCAGAATCATATGGCCGCCTTCGACGGAAAACATGTCCAACTCGAGAACAGGGGATGATTTCTAGTTTTCCACCACACATCCACACCTGCAAACAAACACTTACACTGTCTAAAACATGCATGTATGGGCTGACAATTTATTTAAGCATTATGCAAACAGTCCTTTTTGGTAATTAGTATGCTTGACCCAGATGTAAGAAAAATGGTAGGATGTCAAGATGACGGAGTTTGGTTGCCTGTCATCTAGACTGCGAGCAGTCTCTTTCTTTTCCTCAGAATCCATCGAACGAAATGAAATCGAGCGACAAAAAGCTAGTTACTCGGCAGATGACTGCAGGCCACAAGGATTGTGGGCATGGGTGTAGCAGGAAAGAAAGAGACTGCAATGGTTCCTTTAAAAAAAAGTTTCACCAGCACACTGGTGACTAGAAATTCCTATTGGCTGGTTTGATAATGGAGTGATGTCACTGTCTCTTCAGGAAATGGCTGCAGGACGGAAGGCACAAGATGTCGAGTCATAACAGTCCAGATTTTATAGATTTAAATTGAAAGTGGAAAAGTGGTTACCACACTCCTGGAAGGAAACAATATTTTGTTGAATATCTCCTTTTGGGAAAGGAGATTGAGAATTCTTAACACATCACATGATATTTTTACACACTCATAAAAAAAAGTATTTTATGTCCTGAACTGGACTTGCACCCACATTGAGTTCCTTGTTGAATCTAATCTGAAGGTTGCTATCCTATATACACCATCAGGACTCACCATACTGACAACACAGTGAACTAATGTCAGTGGTGAAATGACTGGCCGTGGGGAGATATGAAAAACCAATCCCCATATTATTCTTCACTTGAGTGTTCTAACTGTTCAAAGCCTCAAAATTTTATTTTATTACTGTTTATCATTGCAAAGGAAATTTAATTCCAAAGTTTAGAATAACTTTACCATCTTCAGTCTGGTGACGTTGTACCTGATGGTAAACATTAAAATAATGCTAACAACTGATAAACATTTCAGCCAACCTACTTTAAATGACAGTTCCAGATTCTCTCCTCCCCAGATATTCATCCCATCATCATATTGACCAATCTCCTCAAAGTATTTCTTGTCAATAGCAAATAGACCTCCAGCCATTGTTGGTGACCTGGAACAAAGTTATCTTTTGTTATGAGAAAATATGATGTAAAGTAATTAAAAGCATTCTAAAAAAACTAACATGCTTTTAACTACATAATTTATGACTTCAGTGTGAACAAAGTGGTCATCATGCAATAATCCCCAGCTTCTGCAGATCATTAATATGTACATATCATAAAAGGGCATTGTTATGGCACTGTCGCCAAGCAACCAGAACACTTGGCTGCATATGGAATCCACATCATTGTCAAAATTTTAGTTCAACTTCATGGAAGATACTCTGTGTTTATAGTTCTGTATTTTAACAACAATTCTTTTGAGAGCACCCATCTTTTGCATGGAAGCTAAAACACTTTAAGAAGCTGATCCAGCTGAATTTGTTGCTCCTCCTTCGGCAGAAACAAGCAAAATAACTGTGACAGATTTCAACTCAATTTAAGCAACTCGGAACTAAAGACTTTTGTCTTGAAACAGTTACAGCGAATACTATTTCAAAAGCTTTAGAGTTATTTGTCTTTGCGTAAAGCTATGGGTGGATAAACGCAGATGCAAATCAATCTATAAACTCAGGACTCCCAGATCAATGATGGTAAGCCACATTTTGAATTTAAATATACAGGGTTTCAGTTAAAGGTTGGCGAATGGCGAATTTCGCCGGTGCTCTCGTGACTTTTGAGAAATATTCGCCATCACTTCACGTTCTTTCACCAGAGCTATTTTAGGGTTGGAAGTCACATAGAGTGTGTACCGAGTAAAAATTAGTTGGGGCTTTTTATAATGACAACTTTTTAGCTGCCTCTTAAATTTTTAGCCATACCCCTAAAAGTTAACTGAAACCCTGAACATATGCACCCACGAATATTCAACACAGTGTATGAAAACACCATTTTGTTCATGCTGAAGTCATCATGATGGTTATTGCTGGTAGTAACTATTTTCTCGCTGCTGATTGGTCAATAATACTATATAGAGCTCTACAGTAGGAACTCATGATTGTGATTGGTATATTCAATTATCAATAGCAGGATTTTATATTTGACACTGTTCCAGTAACAAAGTTTACAAGCAAATTAAGGAGAAAATGGAGTGCTGTCGGAATGAACCAACCAGATTTAAGGAAATTATAATTTTTTAGTAAATAGCAGATTAGGCATAATATGATTGGTTGTAACATCTATAATTTGTTTTGGAGGAGTAAAAATATTATTATTATTATAATTATTATTATTATTATCAATAATAATAATAATAAATATTATTAATTATTATTAATATTACATAGCTAGACAATTTCATGGAACTTGGGAAGTTGCGGCACAACATCAAAATTATAGAGTATTTTGATTGATCTGTTCGACCACATATCAAATTGTAATTGGCTCACATTGACAGGCCTTTTTTGAATACCAGTTTGGTATTGTAAGGTCGAGCACTGTCGAGTGGATCAATCCCAAATATTTCGAATAAAATTATAACATTCTAACTACTAACCTAATTGGCTTAACATAATCTTCTTTTTTCTTGAGCAACGATTCTGGTACTGGTTCCCAGGAGAAATGCAAGCCCCAGTTGAATCCACCACGAACCAATGGTGAAGCAGAGTATTCAAATGTGTCTGAACTTATCATATCAATCACCGGACAAACAGCCGTCCTTGGGTTCTCTTTTATTTGCTGTAACAGAGGTGGCAACCAGTTGACATTCACTTCACAGTGACTATCAAGAAACACAAGAACATCTGCCTGAGCTTCTTGAGCCCCAAACATTCTACCACGAATGAGTCCTTCACGTTTCTTAGTCCTAAAAATAACAACCTTTGGAAGGGTCTTCTTCACATAACTATCAAGTTCGCTTTTCAGATAGTCAAATGAGCTATAGTCATCAACCAAAATAATCTCATGTAAGATGTCTGGAGGCGTGTTATCTAAAACACTGTGTATCGTTCGCAGCAGCACGGACCAAGCCTCATTATGAAAACATATGATCACACTTGCAGTTGGAAGACTTGTGGAATACGTTTTACTGTGGCATCTGAAAGAAGATTGAATTACTTTCAAAATTAAAGATCAATCGATCGTTGGGGGGGGGGGGGGGGGGGGGGGGGGGGGGGGGGGGGGGGGGGGGGGGGGGGGG
>JANSTR010182705.1:0-16075 GCA_025434805.1 Antipathozoanthus remengesaui | reverse complement strand
GCAAATTAAGATCGGCCAAGTGCGGGTCAACACATGGGCCGTTTCTTTAAAGATCGCAAGTACAGATATTGTCACAAAAAATGCTAAAGCAAAGAGAGTATTGTTACTACATGTATGCTATATGATAATGAGTATTTATACTGATATGCACGGCTACTCAATGCCTCCACTTCTGAGGTCAGAGAGGCAGACTAAAAGGCAGTGTCGGCATTGGCCAGTTTTCAAAAGATTGTATCTGCCACATCTTTTTGGCAAATCTTCGCCCAATTAGCAACCCATTAGCAACCTGCCAATTTACTTCCAAACTGACTGGTCGTGTTCTATCAAGTCGACAATTACATGTTACATATCAGTTAATATCGGAAATCATAGCACGTCTAGCACTGGAACAAGTCAAAAACATCATATTGAATTCCTAACGCTGGGGCGGATCTAGGGGGTTGGCTCGGGTGGTTCGTTCGAACCTCCTAAAGCACATTGAAACTAGTGAAGAGCTACCTGAGGGCAATGACGATGACGGAGAGACTCTCTGGCTTGGCTCTAATGAGCATTCATTATGACGAGCCAGTTAACTATGATGTTATACTACTCACTCATAAATTTAATACCAAAGTAAAAACAGCCTGTGCTTCAAAAATAGCAAAACTGAGGTGTTTTAAAGGTAGTTAGCGCTCACAATTATCCCTCAAAACGTTCCAAAATCACCTCTCCGATCCGAGGACCTATATTTTAACATTTTTCCGGGGGAAACCCCTAGGATGGTCCACCTTGGTCGGATATTTGTACGAACCTACCCTCACTGAATCCTGGATCCGCCCCAGTATAGTAACCAGGAATCTCTGGTCTCTGTATTAAAAAGCCTGTAAAAGTAACCAACTGGTTTACGTTGTCTGGAAGGAAGTAATGAGTGGCAGTTGACGATGCTTAACTCAATCTTTTGCGAGAGTGGCATAACTTCATGCAAGGGCCCATTGCTTTTATTGTTCATGAATGCATCCGTTCATCGAGACCGGCCACGTAGTTGTACATGTCATTTTAAGAACTAATGCATACAACGAAGGTCTGTGTGCGTCAATGGAAAATTTTGAAGCTCTGAAATAGTATTTCCAAAGATTTTGAAAAAATATTTTTCAACTAATCAGTACAAAATGGTATAGAGACTTGTATATATGGGAAAACAGACAATGAACACCGAACTATCTTCAATCACCTCAATGATACTGTATGGCAAGTCGTAGGTTGCACGAGGCAGCAGTTAAGTAAGATCCATGTATTTTAATAAACTGAAACTGAAAACGCATGTTTTCTTAGTATTATAGTAATTCAAAAAGCTTCAAAAACAATTCTTGTTGATCCTTGTTCAAAAGACTCTCTTGTACTCCTCACGAACATGCTACTAGACCTATTACAGAAATACCAGTTATCCAGATCTATATTACCATCTGCTTCATTGCTAAAAAGCCGATCATACATAGAGCCTTAGAGTTAGAAATAGAAACGGGGCCACAACTTAGGATTGGAGGTTGAAGACCTTTTAACATAAGCAGTTTTAATGTGTGAAATAGTGATTCCTATACAGTTATTGAGTTAATTTCAGTACGTGAAATATTTTAAAAAATAAGTTTCAACTTCTCAAAACCTAATGCAACTTGGCTACGAGAGACACGAAAAAAAATTGCAATGGAAATCGCGACAAAAATTGCATAATAAAATTGCTTGGGTTAAAGTTCGGTTTGCCTCCTGTCAAATATATAGTTATATATAGGGATCATGTAATATCTGCGCAAATGTTTGCCCCGAGGTCTGCACAATACCGTAGTTCAATTAGTTTCACTGTTGTCTGTTGCTATCAAGTATCATTGCTGAATGGTAGAAAATAACTAAATAACACTTTCACACTCGGCTGCTCCATTCCCGCCATTACCATACGCCATTTCTACTTCCTCATCTTTTCCAACGTCCCTAAATTTGAATCACTTCCAAAATGAAAGTACGTCCAGTAAAATCACTTGACATATGATCTGTCGAGTTCCGGTCATATTCCAGTAATTTTACTCGGACTGGAGTCACGTGCAAACAATAAATCAGGAGGTACATGCAACACTTCTCTTGACAATTTTTTTTGTAAAAATATACACTTGCCCGAACTTAATTTGTTATAGCAGGAATGTGGCATATAACCTTTTCTTAATATAAATGCCGATTAGTGGGCCATCAACTCGCGAAGGCAAAGGTTTCCTTTCTGCTTACGTATTTAGTCATCATTCAACCCACATTTCGCAACTTAATACGCCGGGTTAGACTTCAAAAGTCGCCGGCTGACAGCGGTGATGCGCACCGATTAAAAAATTGAAATATATATATTTTTAAAATATCCTAAATTCTAAAAAGAGCAGGATATCGTAAAAGCTCTGTCATTTTGTGTTTTATTACATAAAGTTTTGTGCGATCGAATTATAAATTTTAAAAACACTAATTTACGCAAAACGTCATTGTCTTGCCAGCCAGAATCCTTTTGAAAATGTATATGTACAATACCAAAGCTTGTTGATGTCTGGTTGGTCTGGTGTAATAGAACACCCTTCCTGTTCTGTGAGGTCCATTTCTTCTTTGGCTGCCTGCCTCCCCCCGACAACAAATGTACGCACCTGTATATAAAAGACCGAAGTTACGTCAATCGCAGTTCGCAGGCGGCGTGCTATCGTTTTTGTGCGAACATTTTGTTCAAGAACAGTAAATTTTATTGTACGGCTTAATAGTACAATGGGAAAAACAGCCGTTACAGTCACTGCCAGTCTTGGTCGACTAAAAGTTCGTTTCAACCCTATCGTTACAGTTCTGTCCGCACTTTTAATTTGGAGTTTTGTCGCATGGTGTATGTGGCAGCCGGGAACTGCTAAACAAGAACTGACCAAATGGAAGTATTGGGTGACGGAGAAGTGGACCTGGTTGTACATTGGAACTCAAGATGTCTGGGCCGTCTTTATCGTTGTCCTGTACTTTTCAAAGTACGCTAACGTGAAACTGGGCAAACCGGATGAAAAACCAGAATTTGGGGACGCGACGTACTTTACCATGCTGTTTGCGGCGGGCATTGGGATTGGATTGTTTTACTTTGGAGTAGCAGAGCCAGTCTGGCATTACTCGCCAAGTCTCTACGGCAACAGATATTGGGCAAGGTAAGGGTTTTTTAATATTAATTAACAAACAGAAAAATAGTATTCGTTCATACTTACTAACTTAGTGCAGAGCTCTAGGTTACATTAGCTGGATGGCAAGGGTGTCTTTCATCACGTGGGATTTCGTGAGTCATGGCGGTGACACGTTGCTTCAATTCCATATTTGCTTTTCGTTGGTCTGTCTTCACAGCTTTAATAGCTGGGGCCATGGGGGCCTCTGAGTCTTGTTATTAATTGGCCGGGTCAGATATCCAGGAAAACCGCTTACATTTTAAGAACACGGCCAATTATAGATAGAGGTCACGGTCTTCCGGACTGCCTTCAATTCATTCAGTTCACTCGACATGCATGCTGTGCTGCAAGATGTGAATTGGCTTTATATAAAGGATTTCAGTTTAATAAATATGAAGTCTTCAACGCTGCCGTTTGTGGAGCCGAAAACCTTTTATTTCATACCGCTAAGGGCCAGGGAAACCAGCAGGGGAAAAACAAGTTGCCGAAGTGCATAATTATTGTAATTTGTATCGAATTTCCTGTCGTAAAAATTTTGCGGATTGTTTTAAACATGGCATGTTCATGTTGTAGTTGTTTTATAAGAGAGACTTTATTTATTACTCGTCTATCGATTGTCAGGTGTATGATATGAAGTCATTTTTATATTCATTAGTTCAGTTGGCAGATGTGAAAGCACTTGCTGTGCCAGAGCTATTTATATATGACAGACCTATTGTCACAACATTTTTTCCTTTCTGTTTCCCAGCTGGGGGCACTTCAGTTTGGTTTTTTGGATTTCATAAGTTTGAAGAAATGGTTTGGTGGACATGGACCACACCTCTAACTAAAAAGTGCATTATTGCCGTGGCAACCAAACCATGAAGAAACCACGAAGAAACCATGAATGTTATTTTTATATTGTCCTGAAATAATTATTAAGCAAAAAAAGTTGGTTAGTGTCCCTGCCCAACTATCGATAAAGCCCCCGATCATGATTGTTTTTATTTTCGTAACTACTAACTAATACTTTAAGTGTGTGTTATGTGAAATAATGGATCCCTACGCTCTTCCGATCCCTAGATGCCTCTAATTTTCAGAGGGAAAAAATAAAAACTGCCTGCCCAACTATTGAAATTTTGAAAAAAGGACTCCAACCAATCCTTTTTCTATTTGGCCTTATCCAGCAAGAAGACAGCAGTGAAACACAAAGTAAAATTAATGAAAGCCCAGGTGTAGGAATTAGTAATGGTTATATATATAGGAATGCCTGGAGTCCAATTGTAATCATTTCGAGTGATAAACAAAATTTGATGAGGCTGAAGGCCGAATCAAATTTGTTTTCACGAGAAATGATTACAGACAGAATTGGACTCCAGGCAGTCCTGTTACCAATTTATTATAAAAATAACAATTTGCTAAAATAACTCACTTTCCGAAAATAAAATTTCCGAGAATGAATAATGGACAGTTTATTGGACACACAAGTCGCACAGCAGTTAAATCGGCAATATTCACCCGACTTGATGGATTCATGAGCATATACGACGCCTCTCTAAACATTTCTGCATGCAAAGGAAAAAGTAGTTTGAATAGACAATTTATCTAGGTTCACAATCACTTTACCTTGTTAGGAGTCATTTTCGGTTACCGAGACTAAAACTGTCGTTGAATTGTGTATGGATAAGATACCCAAGATATCCAGTTTTCTTTGAAAATCATTTGTTGCAAAGTTGTGCGACAGGTTCAACGGACAGATATAACCTCCGTTTATTCTAACTATGACCGGTACATATATAGAATAGACAACCAACGTTAGAAGAGGAAATTAGTATGCAGTTCTCTTTGTCTCGCTCTCCAGGCAGTTATTTCAGCTGGGTGTTCGCTCTTGTGGCTGCCTCCATCGCTGCTGCCCTCATTCTCGTGGTCATGAGCATTGTATGTTGTAAGAAGAGAGAAAAGAAAAGGTTTGAACACTGTATATATATATATCACGACTTTGTGTTGCGTGTTAACCTGGATTTCTCTGTGTTCTTTTTTGCTAGTTGAGGATCGTATTAAGCAGTGTATCATGGCCAGTTTCTAAAAACGGTTTTAGCTGACGTTTCGAACGCTAGCTTTTCGTCAGCGCAGAGACGAAGGGCAAGCACAGGAAATGTTAACTGAATCGTTTCACTCTCACGGCAAAATACAAAACATAACAACTGTTAATAGATTTGTTTTATTATTAAGCGGTTTATTTTTTACCTAGGAGATGGAACCCAGTCAATTATAGTTCGTAGTGGTCACATGGTGAGGTAAAGAAGCATTCTTGCGTCATTATTTGACTTTTCCCACTTCGAGTGCCTGAGAAGTCTATAATAATTGAGCACACATCTCTAGTTTGCAATTGTACAGCTGGTTTGCCGTGCTTGGGATATCTCTTAATGGTGTGCTAAACATCACCGTCATCACCGCCATCACCGCCATCACCGCCATCACCATCATCACCATCATCATCATCGTCATCATCATCATCATCATCATCATCATCAGCATAACTGACAAAGAACATCTTTCAAAATCATACCCATACAGCATCTTAGAGTACAAATACCTACCACAAGGCAGTAAATGACGGTTTACAAACGGTTTCAAAAAAATAGTAATCTAATGTATTCAATCTAAGCAATAATAATGTATTGTTTTACGCAGCAAAAATTCCAAAGCTGAGATTTCCTGAAAACGTTGCAGCACTTCCGATGATTTTCCTAAAAGTTTTGCGACGATTTGTGAAGGTTTCCTCGACATTTTCCGGTTGAGATTTTTTGGGAAAAAACCTTTCTGAAAGCATATAATAACCAAGGGTTCACGAAAACAATTTTCAACCAAGGGTTGACGAAAACAATTTTCCGCGCCGTAAGGTCGGAAGAAAGCTGACGTTTCGAGTGTAAGCTGCTGCTTAGCAGTTTTCAGCGTTTTCGGAAAGTTTCGAGGATTACCAAATACTACCAAAATTTTTTTTTAAATAAAAGATTTATTAAGGGGAACTTCAGCTTTGTAATTATTTGTAGAAGTGTGTTTTCAAAATTAAAATTATGAACTCGTTTTCATAAAGTTTATTGTTGTTGTTAATAAAAAATTTCAAAAAAATATTGAGCGGAAAGCTGTATAGTGCAGCCAAATTTCCTCGCCGAAAATAAATTTGAGTCTTAAACTATCCAGCTGTATTATACAACTTTCGCCGGAATAACCTACATTATAATTTCAAATTCTAACACCCTTTCCTGTTCCACTTATCATCTACTCTCCCTTGTTCCTTATGTCCAAATCATTTTGATTTCGGTACATAAAAACAAGCCTCCTTCCGAGTCAGCAAAATAGTCACCCTTTTGTAAACCAAGCAATGCGGTCGTTTTTCTACAAATACTCTACAATTTCCGGTGCAACCGACATTTCCCATGTACACACTTTAGATCGCTTTACTGGGTCAACTCGGCCAATAGAGCATGCGCCATTTTGATTCGGACAGCTGTTGACTACAGGGCCAACCCCACTAACGTTGTTTCGGTTAAATGCGCTTTATACTGATACCCGGGACAACATTTCTCCTTATAAACAGGGTCTCATTTAGCGTAGTATCGGCAGTAAAGTACCATATATACCAATATATATAGTTATGATTTAAATTGTAAATTGTGCGTTAACTTTTAACGCTGTGTGTGTATATCGTTATATTATGATAATGCTCTTATTTTTTAACCTATTTATTTAAAATCCAGAAGGGAAAACTTGGACAAGTCAAGAGAAGAGATAGAACTGACCGCTTTGTCCAGGTATCGGATACCAGTGTTTATAATATATCAACACAAGGAATAACACAAATACTACAATCTCATTGGTTCCACTACCCTCAATCTACTATCACTATGCAAGCATGCGCTTCATATATTCAAAACCTTCCAAGAAATCGCTTTTGTTACCATTGTACAACAGTTGTCCAGGGACAGATCAGCATGAGAGTTGTATAAGAGTTGTATCAGAGTTGTATGAGAGTTGCATGAGAGTTGGGCGATGAGAGTTGTATGAGAGTTGTGCCATGAGAGTTGTACAAGAGTTGGGCGATGTGAGTTGTATGAGTTCTATGAGAGTTGTGCCATGAGAGTTGTATGTGAGTTGGGCGATGAGAGTTGTACGACTACCGGATTATCATGCAGCAGCCAAGTGCGCACTATAGTTCAGTACATGCATGAGAGCGAATGAGAGTCACGGTCAAACCTTTCATCAAACACCTCATCGACTTTCATTGAATTCATTTCATTCTAAACATGTTCAAAGTTGATGAGAGCGCTGGAGACTCAGTGAGAGCGCTGGAGAGTCAGTGAGAGCGCTGGAGAGTCAGTGAGAGCGCTGTAGAGTCAGTGAGAGCGCTGGAGAGTCAGTGAGAGCACACGAGAGCCGGCACCCAAACTCTTATCGACTTCCATGCTCGTCTAACCTGTTGCATTTTACAGTTCTTTTGCCGATTATTCCGAAAGTCCACGTGCCTATTAAACAGCTCAGTCGTAGAAAACGCTGTCCCGTCTTATAACTAGTTAATGTGCGACTCCCAGGTTCAAATTGTTGTGTTTTGAGTCTAATAGCAGTGTTACTTTGGTAGGAGCAATGACGGGAGAACAGGAAACTCAGGTTTGTACGAAAATTATGGCTCCCTTCTCGCGTAAAGTATGTTATTTTCCTAATGGTTCAACAACCATATATCAAATCTGCATATTCCTGATATAGTCTGTGCTTCCGTACATAAAACGGATACCACTGTTTACTGATTAGCTAAAATCTAAACCTTCAATGTTCAGAAAACATATTGCACTGATGGTACATGTTGTCTTTATCGCATAAAAGGTTCATTCGCTCTTGCTTTTGACGATGCATCTGACTCATACCCAGTCTATCTGTTGGGCGCTATTTCGACCAGCAGGAACTGAGTACGAGTCAAATGATGCATAATTGTTCAGGAAACATGTTGCACTGATGTATTTGAGTCGTTGCCTAGTCGCATAAACGGCTTCACTGCGGCTTTGCTTTTGACTATCTGGAGTATGACTACTACGCGTTGATGCTGACATAATTTTATCTCGCACTTAAAAAAAACAGTTGCTTTCTGCAAAAGATGTTCGAGTAACGATTATTATAAAAATCCTAATTATTTCTGTTTCATCACGCTTTCGGATGGATTTCTGTGCAATCAGCCTGCCGCGATCAGCCTCGATGATCTTTAGTCAGTGTCGCCAAGTGCAAACAAATCGATTCTTTTCTAGCAATATTTCAAATACCTAGAACATAGTATAGAAAATTTAAAGTTCTTATACAATACTCGCCTATTATGAAATATACTCAAACACAAGTTCACTAACAACAACCTAAACCCTTGACAAACTTTTAAAAAATGACTTCGTTTCCTGTCAGACATAGATTAGCAAAATACCTGTTTTGTTATTCAATTGTTTGTAAGTAGAGTTGTTTTTATTTTGTTAATAGGGCACAAGGGTCAGAACATAGAAAGATCGGAACTTCTAGTGAATGGCTGTGCGTGTACGGACGCGTTATATGCACAGGTGGACAAGGGGTTTGGCCACCACACCAAAGACGTAACATCAAAGTATAGCCACAGGCACAAAGGAATTAGCAACCAAGCCTTTGCCGACGAGGGTCGATTGAGCTTAGTAAACACAGAAGAAAAAGTCGACTCCTCTACTAACCTGAGGCAAGAACATTTACGTACAAAGAAGAGTTTATCTAGACAAATTTCTTCTTCTGGAGAAGCCGAACCCCTTTACGATGTGGCCTGTGAACCAAGGAGAATCTTTCAAAAACATACACATAATATTGCTAAAGAGACGTTTGAAAGCACAGGATCCCCAGTCACGAATGACAGCTTTATCACATTGGAGCCGCTTTATCACATATTGGAAGCCACACCGGGCTGTCCTTCGGAAGCTACAGGAAGTCTAACTAACGAGTTACAGAAAAATAACATCAAGGCGCCAAGCGATAACAAGACTGGATTCGTGTCCAACAGCATTCGAAGTACAAGTGCTGATGTGCCCACTGGGAACGAACATGAAAGTTGGGTGTTTTATGATCACCCCGAGGAACAATTTGAAAAGGCAAAGTTTAGACCGTTTAACCTGTCTAGTAGTGATAGCGGTGACTATGAACCCATGGAACAGATAGTAGGAGTAGAAAAACAGCACAAAGTGGGTAACGTTCCGGAAAAACATGCTTCAAAAGATGAGCGGAAGCGATACGGCGATGATCTTTACGATACAGTCGGGGGAATCGTTACGAGCGACAACGTTTATCAGACTCTGGGAAAACCTAAACAGAACGGAGAGGAGAGAGACACTTTGAGCAGAAGCACTTTTTATGCTTCGCTCCAAACTGAAGAAAGAAAACGAGATCCAACTTGTGTTTCAGAAGAAAATATATACCAACCATTAAATCCTTCAACCTTAATTCAGCTAAAGAGTGGTAACGGAGCTGTGTCAGATTGTGCCAGTAATTCACAGTCGGGGAGGGGAACATCTCAACTGCAAGACAAGGCTGACTTTAGACAAAGAACTCCGGTTCCGAGCCCTCGAACTCCACGCAAACACACGGTTCGTGACCAAATCACTTCAAGGCCCCCTGTTCCCAGTCCTCGGCTTCCTCCGAGGCAAAATGTACACCCCCGTGGGGCAGTTAGCACGCCACAAAAACCGGATTCGCAAGTACCGAGCTCTAAAAAACTAAAGCATTTAAAGAGTACTGACAACGAAAGTGGGAACACGTACATGCCTCTACTCAATACAAACAAATGAAAAACGCGACAACCACTGGTGTCGAGGACAACTGCGCGTTATAGGACAGAGGTCATGAGGAGTGCAAGACTGGCAAATAACATTAATTACTCCTCGTACGTTTTCACAATAGAAAAACTAAACATAAGCACGATTTGTTATCAAGTTTTCCTATTGTATAGTTTATTTTACCTTTAATTGAGGAAGACGTTTTCTAAATATTCCTATCTGTCGACAGAATTGGCAAATCGTGGTTCGCTTTCCCGCCCCGCCCCTCTTCCTTCCCACCACAATCTCCCACTGAGTCCTTGCATGTAGCGATGGGCGGACCCAGTGCCTGCGTTCTACTAATCAGCAGACTGAAAAGGGTGGGTTTTATCCTTCAGACATGCGCAATAGAGGTGAACTGCAAATAAAATGAAAATGTGATAGAAAGTGTTGATGGTTGCCAAAATGAGATCAACATAAACCAGTGAGGCGCAAATATCATTCAATAGGCGACGGATACGTCGAGAACCGTTGTTAGGTTTTTTAAGTTCCCGATTTATTCCTTGTTTTGTTTTCGTGTGAAGGTGTGCGAATGGTAACATTTAGCAGCCGAACGAAGATCGACAGATAGTTTCTATTCCATTGTTCAAGTTCACTTCTCAAACTCATTAATTATTCATGTAATTTCAGACCAATCAGAGAGCCAGATTTGGTCAGGTGGATGAGTCTTGAAACCCCGTCAAACTTTGAACCAATTTCAAACTGTAGAGAAAAAGTTGTTCTTAATCAGCATATTCATAACGATCTTGTGAGAGTAGTCTGTACTCCAAAAATCAGTTCTATTGTATGATGAACAATTTTCTTTGAAGCACTGAATTGTTCAGTGAACAATGCAATGAACATGTTGATTTTGATCTATATAGAGAAGCTATTTCAAAAACTTGCCTTAGCCTTTGAAGGCCCTCACAGTTGGTAAACCAAAGAAAAGTGAAAAACAGATAACTGGTTTTCAGTTGCATTTATCCGAGTGGTAGCAGCTAATTTTAAAAAGTCTTTATTACAGAATTGCCAAAGAGAGCAGTCGTGAAAGGTCTCGGCTATTCAACACTAAACCAAAATTTCAAACACGCAAATAATAAAAAACCTGCTTGTTTTGCTATGAAACAATTGCAATATACCAAAACAATTTATAAAAACAAATTCAAACAAAATATTACATTTTTTGAAATATTAGTGAGGCCTACAAGCCGCTCTAATGCGGAATTCTTTAGTTTCTCAGTTTTCAAATGCGGCAAGAGATGGCTGTCGAATGTATTGCATTTACTTTCGTCGGACTTAGTGAAGTCGAGGAAATACACTAAATCTAATTATTTGTGTATTTTCAGGAAAATTTTAGCTAGGATGCACATGACAAGCTACCTGCTCAGCGCTGGCAAAAATTGTGGAATAAACCAAAGCAGCTTTTCAAAGTTCCAAAATTTTGTTCGTTTCGACATTTACTTATCGCGTTGTAGCTAAATCTGCGAATAGTTTGGAAAATTTTGTTGATGTGATACCCCTCCCCTACAATAATGATGCAACAATTCAGCAAAGTGATAAATATACCATCATAGCTTTAACTGGAACGACGTGCAGTTGCTTTTGAGTTGGCAAGATTTGCGATCGTGTACATAACTTCTTTGCTTAGGTAAGTATACAAAACGTTTTTCCTGGCTTTCCTACAAACGAGAAACTGATAGTTCGTTTCCTAGCAATGCGTTAATATTAACCAAAATAGAAACCTATTCACTTCTACAAGACGTTACATTTTCTTGCCAGCTTTTCCGAGGTATTCAATCGGAGGCCTAGCATGGATGAAAACTGTCAGAACTGAATTAGAAATGTATTAGCGCTTATTGTTTAGCACAGTAACAAGACGCACATTAATCCATATTACGACTGCAGAAAACGACAACTTGCTAGTTAACCAAACCTAGCTCACAAAGACAGTTTAGAAAGAAAATTCCATTTATCCTGGCAAACTTATTCTAGTTTCACTGTTGGTAACGCAGTGTTCAGCCCACAGTTACACAGGCCAGCATTCACTGCGGGACGAATTATTGCCAGTAAAACGTTCCTTTTTTTATTAATCTGCCATCTCGGGTGATAATAAACGCGTATATATTCAGCAGTGGAGTATATTCCGCACAACAGTCCCATAATTTACTTCATATGTCGATCACTGACTTTGCTTCAAAAGTACAATTTTCAACTCCCATCTCGTTTTCGATGGTAATGATTTCCGCTTTCTTACCACTGTTATTAGTTCTTCAACTCTTACTCCGAATCTACGATTCTCTTTACACTGTTATCAGTAACTGCAGTTCTATTATTTTTTACTCGTTTATTGATAAATGCGTTTAAACCTGCTGGTCTGTGCTGGGTCTGCAGGTGGCACTAGTAAGTCTGTGACCGCACACAACCACCTGTGGCGATCACTTAACAATATAAGGTCATTAGCGACTAGCCACACCCCATGGCCACTAGGTTGGCTAAGAACAAGAATGGGTCAAACACCACAAACATTTAAGTTGAAATTGCCAGTGTAGTAAGAAATGAGCTCGGGTTTTCTCGCCTATACAGAAAATAGACTGAAAGTTGGTTTAAAAGGATGATAAAGTGAACAAATAAAGAAACAGGTTGATAGTCAGTTAATTAACGGTATCACTCACTTGATTAATTAATTAATTGTTTCGATTTTGTTAGCTTCGTCGTATCCCAGGTGACGGATATGAGGCTTCATCTTGCCGCAATCCTTGTAGGACTGATTCTTATGATTGGTGAGTAAGCGAATTCTCTACACTCGGCCTCGTGTACTAGGCAATTTTAACAGTGCTATTTCTACCTAAAACATTTTCTGTTTACTCAGTAACAACTGCTACTGCTAGTTTGGCATGTATTAATGTTGCACATTATATAATAACAGGAAGGGTGTCATCTCGACCGTGGATTTTTCAGCAAATTCAACTCGCCGCACCGAGCAAAGGTGCTTGGGCGGATGCGAAAAAATCCAGCATTCCGTTAAAGGACACTGATGACGGTGCAACGGTGGAGGTAAAGTCCAACATTCCCCTCCACGACACCGCTGAAGGGTTGGACTCTGTAAAAGGCGGAGCTGGGACAGCTAAATCAAACATTCCTTCCCTGGACAACGAGGGAACCTCTGCCGAGAAAACCAGTCCGGTGACAGCTAAATCAAACATTTCACTCGATGACATAAGCGAGGAAGACCTGAAAGTTATAATGCCTTTACTCAACCCAAGGTCTTCAAACGCAGTCAAATCCACAGCTAGATCTAGCGTTCAAGGAGATAAAGGAAATGACCCTACTAAGGGTCAAAACGCAGGGAAAGGCATATTAAGACCAAACCTTGCACAACAACATTCAGGTCTTAAAGGAGCAAGTTTCAAACAATCCAGTCCAATTGTAATCAACAACGTTAGACCGCCGGCAATCCCAGTTCGCGCAAACATTGCCACGAACACAGATGGCATTTCACACACTTCGCAAATAAGACAACAGTATCAGGCGTCACCGGCACAGCGGTCAATGGTTCCCCAACCCCAAGCATTCTACTACTCGCCGAGTACGTTACATATGTCGAGGAACCAACCACAGAATACGGTCCGGTCAGTGGTCCCAGTACCCATAATACCTTGGTACCAACACCCATATACTACGAGGACTATCCCGGCCCGGTACACGCCATATCGTTCTGTGTCTTGGCCTGTCACTAAGCAGCGACCAGTTGTGTATCAAACCAGACACAGAATCCCATATTATCAAGCCATACAAGCGTATAGACCACAATACAACGCTGTTCCCCAACCGAGATCATATTACAACAGGAAAAATGCTTTCCCTGGCTGAACCCGGCAACGTTTTGAAAAATCCACAGCAAGTACTCCTCGGAACAATGAGTCAACAATTACTCCTCGAAATGGAGGTGTCTTGTACCGGGTAGTTATCCACCGCTAGGCATCGACAATGTGGGAAATAATTGTTCTATATAGTATAAACCATAATACGGAATAATTATTTCCATTATCGCCAAAAAAGTGAGTCAAACCCACATTGTTAAAGCACTGGATTTCACACATGAATAGCTGGAAGTGATTTGTACCGGATAACCCGAGCTAGAGTAGCCAATCACTGCGGCGGAAAACAACATTCACTCGTTTGGGTTATAGTAACTTTATCATAGCCTCCAATGCGGCCCGCCTTACTTCCGCGCGGGGGCCCTTTTCCGAGTGCCTCCGCGCGAGAAGGAAGTAAGACGACTGCATTGGAGGCTAATTTCAATACTATTTATATGTGAAGTTAGCTCTTAAATGCCAGGAATGGAAAGAGAAAGTTGATGATCGTAAGCTGCGAAAATTTGGGGGATTAAATCTCAAAACATGAAAGCATTAACACAAAAGATATTACAGAGAATGTATGGCGAGTTTCATGTACACATAAGAATTTATAGTGGATTCTCTTTTCAATTAGACCTCTTTTACAAGTGGCGGCCAATAAAATATTCTTTTGCCTTTGATTCAAATTGGCAGGGCAAGCCTCGTTCAGGAAAACATATTCTTTTTTAAACGAGGTTAACCAGGCCAATTTGAATGCAGACAAAAGAATATTTTATTGGCTGCCATTTATGAAAGAGGTTTATTGTCGCTGGCATTTTGAAAGATTTACGTTCCATTATTTTCTCACCATCGACAACCATTGCATTCGTTGTGTTAAGTCTTGAAGCTTGTCATGTTTGAAATCAATTTGGGCCAAAAAGTCTTATTGTGAAGTTTTAAGTTTTATAATAGAAACCACTGTTGTCATATTGATAACCGATTTTATTGAGAAACTGTTATATACACGGTATGTGATCTGAACCGAAATCACAAAATGGACAGCAAGCAGCGGAAATAAAGAACATCATGCATTGCGCTTGACTTGTATAACAATACTGTTCAGTTGATCTAGGTTAGTTTATGGAGTTAGATGATGATGCGTGAGACATTATACACAGGTACACGGCGGGCAACCATCAACAAGACTATATTACAAAAAGCACGACGAAAACAAAACCTAGCAATTGCTATTTTACTTTCTGTTTATTTACCAATTCTTGATTTCTTTACCTTGAGCAAAAAAGTTAAGAACATACGCCGATATAAGAGTCGAGTCTAGTTTTACAATATGAATGCAAACTCGTACAGAGAATAAATTAACTCCACCCTCCCCTCCCCCTTCAAATCCATGTTATCCACATTACATTGCGTCCAGTTCGTGACAGCTGAAACTATCAACGCCAAGACATATACCATCCCTATGGGGATTCATTCTCTTAATCTGGCTGTGATGATAAAAAAGCCCACGTATGTATGATAAACGTTAGTATGTGTACACATATAGGTGTCTATATGTGTGTCTATCAGTATGTATGCACGTATAGGTGTCTGTCTGTTTGCATGTCTATCAGTATGCATATATAGGTTTCTGTATGTGTACACGTATATTTAGATTTATATGTATATGTATATATGTATTGGTTACAGATAGCTGTATAGTGGCTAACGAGCATGCGTTATGACTATGTTACTTGCAGCCGAGTCAAAGATGTTGGCGGTGAGCTACTTCACTGGTACTCAGGCCACCTCCTTAATGGGTCAAGTTTAGGTGAAGGACGCCTGGGGCCGGGTGGGAGTTGAGTGCGCCGTCGCGACACAGTGGGAGGGGGTGTGGTAGCCGATCCGTTGAACTGCAAATAAGGAAATAAATGTAATAAAGATAAAAAAAGCGGCATGTGTAGTGAATTCAAAGTGCACTGATAATATATAGCTGTTTTCACTAATGAAATAATAGCCATAACCATAATCATAACTGGAATAAAAATCATATCATATTCATAACCATAATCATAATAATAATAATATTCATAAACATCAACATAACTATAATCATAAACATAATAAGCCATTATCATAATCATAACCAATATTATTATATGGCTGGCTAAATTCGCACGCTCTGATTGGTTAATTCCAGGTCCGTAACTTAAGGTACGGACCTCTA